>JACXGI010002368.1:0-28661 GCA_016801175.1 Esox masquinongy | reverse complement strand
ACACACACACTCAACACCGCTGCCATGGATACATGATAATGGGAAGAGAAGCATTATGATACCAGGATGCTGCTCCTTTCATTAGCTTTATTAAAATTGAGAGCAAAATTACCTCCAATTAGCATTTCCGAGACAACGCGCCTTTACTGTAATGATATTCTGTGCCCCCCTTCCATCCAGGAAATTGTTTCTCCCCCCGGCCGTTCAAAGCAATTTGGTGCACAGCTATGTCAGGGCCATTTCAGACTGGGACATCCATGCCCATGACAGCTCATGCATGTGTTATGCATCACAGGACCACACTACTCGTGCGCATCCCGTCTGTTAACAATGAATGGTATTATTTCCTGGATTTTTCCAAAGATTTGTTCTGTTTGAACAACAGAACGGGGATGGTGGTTGGGGATGGTGGGCTGGGATGGTGGTTGGGGATGGTGGGCTGGGATGGTGGTTGGGGATGGTGGGCTGGGATGGACGTTGGGGATGGTGGGCTGGGATGGTGGGCTGGGATGGTGGTTGGGGAGGATGGTTGGGCATTTCCGCAACTTTCAGTCCAAGTGTTGTGAGTTCTATGCTAGTGAGAGGCGAGACATTTTTTGTTGGGGAATTGTGTTCTTTTGACAGATGTATTTGTCTTCGTAAGCTTACCCTTAACCTTCATCCTAAACCTTAAACTCAGTACTGTGATGCTTAACATTAACTCTAATCTCACCCTAACTTTAATCCTAACCTTAATGCCATCACTGTGATGCTTAATCTATACCCTAAATTAACCTTAACCATTAACAATAAATGTTCTTCGTAACAAGTCATTTTTCAATAGCATTGGGGATATGTTACATAGCGAATGTAATGGCATCAATTTATGTTCATACTAGCTTCGCGAGGCCACACCTCCAATCTCGTCTGGCCTCCTTGGACATTCTAGGCCTGGTTTAAGAGTCTATGTTCATACTGAACGTAACAAAGGTTTACAAAATTGTTGCTTAAGAACATTATTCCTGAGATGTAGGGTTGCTTTTGGACCAGAACATATTTGTCTAAGTGTGTGTCCTTGCTTGTGTTTTTTAGTTGTAATGTCTCATAGGACACATATTTTGTGTGTGTGTCTGTGTGTTTCTCACACACACACACACTACAATATTTCCAAGCTCTCCAGGCCACAAATGATTTCCAAAAGGTTCTATTGATTGCGGTTGTTTTAATGACAGCGCTGTGTAATGGTGGTTCATACAGGAGCAAAATATTACTGTTTATATCTAGTGGAAGCACTTGGCTGTGTTTATATTGTGAAATATAACTAGTTGCTTGGCGCTTTTCTCAAAAGCCAGGCTTTCTACAACACTGGCTGTGGCAGTGAACATTTCCTTTTGAACAAACCATCCATTTAGACAATTCTCGTTACTCTCAGCCAAATGTCATAGAATGTTTTTTGTATTGGATGACATTGGGGCAGGGCTTTCATTAGGCGGTCGACTCTTCACCCTTTACACCAGGTTTGGTGTGGTGGTGTACTCCATGTTTGTAGAAGAGATTACTACAGTCATTAAGATGGGTGCTGCAGCCTACCTGTTTCTAGTGTTTTCTTCCTCCTTTCTCCATTTCTCAAACCAAAACTGTTTGTCTAGCCTCCCTCCTGCCCTCCTTTTGTGAATACACCGTGGGCTGGTCCACATCTCAGTCTGGACATTAGGAGAACTGATGGCACAGCAAGAAGACTCCCCGGGCTGTATAACACACAGAACATTATAGGTCCATTTCACCTGTCTGTGAAAAGAAAAGCTAGTACCGGGATCATTATCCTTTGTCATAAACCCCCTAGAAGACTGTGTGTGTGTCTGTGTGTCTGTGTGTGTGTGTGTCTGTGTTTTTGTGTCTGTGTGTGTGTGTGTGTCTGTGTTTTTGTGTCTGTGTGTCTGAGCAGCGGTGTTCATGATCAAGATTATTCATTTAAAGTACTGGCTGTGTAGCAGAATTAGGTCACTCCTTCTTTCTTTGAAAATGAAGGAAATACCAACTCTTGCTGTATCGATTTATAATTAGGATAAACCCTGTTGTCTTTTGGGATTCATCATAGATTACATACAGTACCATATCTTGATTCTGGTTCTGAAGGGAATTTGCCTGCAGTGACTTTCAATCTGGATTCTTGTACTGTAGGACTATTTTTTTGTACAATGTGTCAATAAATATGACAAATTCAGCTGTTCATGTCATATTTTTTTTTTGTTTTTGTTTTACCAGTAGCCCTGGTTGTTCTGAAAAGAAAATGGTAAAACACTTCACTTAGTGTGAAGCTAAATATTAGCACAAAGCATGCAGATTCAATAAAATGTGATAAGAAACTGATTTTTACTTTGGCCTCTGGGACTGATGAGATAATTAACATAATACTTAATTCTGAAATTATGCCATTAGCAATAACAAGATCCGGGTAAAAAAAATCTTGTGTCTGATAAGGGCAATTATCACTCGTAAAGAACCCCCACCATGCAGATCCACAGATGGAAGGAATATTAATGTGTGTTTCAGATTAGACTTGTATCTTTTAAAGTGCGGCATCATATCTTTGATTAAGATCTTAAGCTTAACCTTTCTGGAATATAAGCATGACCACAAATTAATTAATTCAACAACTCAATTGACATCCTATATTTCTGAAATATAATTGTTGTTTTAGGCTGTGCATTAATGAGAATAAACAATGCTAAAATTGAAAACAATTTCCTACCAGGCCATTTAACTTCTCTGTGGGAGTTTTGTCCAAGCTAAATGGATAACTGTAGACACATTCATACTCTATTTGAGCTGAATAGTGATTTGTTTAAGGTCGCAAATTGTTATGTATTTTGGAGCCTATATATTTATATATATGCTCTTTAGAAACCTCTTGCAACAGTTAGAACAACTTCATATTTCAACTAGATATATGATTGAATAGATGGCTTGAACCAGATAGTTTCACCTTGCAATAAAAATGTGTACCCAATAACTCTTTAAAATCAGATAGCAAACAGTCTTGATACAAACAGCCTTGATATGCCGTGTGGAGATGAAAATGTTTATCAGGGTTTTAAAGTCTTAGCAGCTTTTCAGAACCATGGACAGAGACAATACTGTCCTTGCAATCAGCCCATACACTTCATACTGCTGGCTTCCATTCAACACTAACAACACATCATATAGATCAACTTAATGTATAAACTTAGTGCCAGTTGTTGCTCCTGGGTAATTGACGAACTGTGACCATGTCTGGATATTTATATAGGGTTCCCCATCTACATGGTCATATAAAAGACTTCAACATGTATATCAAGTAAAGCCTACATGATGACTTTGATTATGTTCACAGGTAGATTCATGTTTCATTCCTCATATAATGGCCATGTTTCTCATACACAGTGAATGATTGTTACTATGAAATTATTAACGACTGAATAAGCAATCCCCACTCCCATTCTCTCAGTATTTATAGCATTCTTTTTTTCTCTATCAATCTATGCAATAACAGAATGTAACTTAGTTGAGATAAGTTAACCTGCTGTCAAATCTAGAAACAATGATCGAGTGTGTTGTGTTTTGTTCAGAGCAATCAACTCCGTGTTCAAAAACGATTCCCTACAGATGCAATATGGATAATGATGTCAAGCTAAATGTCTTTCTCTCTGCTACCAAAAAGAACTACAATCATTCATGGACATGAGCTGATCTCTTTTTTTGCCTACAGGGACAAAAACATCAATCCCAAGTTCCTGATTGCAATTCGAAGTCCTCGCCCCCTCCCTCCCACCCTGCGTGCTTGCTCACCGCAGCGACTTGGAAAACTTATCAGCAATCGCAGCCATGTGTCTTCGCACGGTTCCAACCGGAGTTTTAATCAGCGCAAGATAAAAGCGGAAACGCTTGACAAAGTAACTGCCTCCTATAATTTGATTTGTTTGCTCTGGAGATGAGAGGGAATACTTTGTCTCTTTCTGCTCATAAATGAGAGAGCACTTTTATATCCTAGCCAGAGATGGGGACATAAAATGGCACCGAGCAAAACTGCACCTAAAACAAAACAACCAAACACACTTTGTGAGATAGTGATAGCAGCAGCGGCTGCCCAAACATGTTAGGGTCTTGTTTCCTCCACACAACATAGCAACACAGCAAGCCTATTAGCTCTAGTCTGGCCCGATTAGTTTAGTGTGTTTCTTATCTCTGATGTTCAGGCCAATCACTTCTATGACCAAATAATGATATTATGTTTACAGCAAAGAAGGCATTTTCAGTTTACAATAGAATAACAAACCAACCACTGGGCTTCATCCCTTGATGATACAGTCCCAATAGCTATGCATAAATAAGCTGTTTCAGCCATGCTGTGACGAATGGATGTATGACAGAATCTTTTGTTTTACAGAAATTTGCAATATAAAACAAACAAAAAATAATCTATGAGTGCAGACACCAGCTGACTGTTGTCGAGTTATTTGATTTCAGCTGAAAACAACAAAACACACAAGAGTAAATTCCTTAAGATTGATTACTTTTTTCAAACCCAAAAATTCCTTGAAATATAATGACAAAAAATATTTAAAAACTTGTGCTGTCAGATGATTATTATAATGAACTGCATACACTGTATTTAGTTCCGATTAATTTAAATTTTTGATTTTGATCGCTTTTGGATGTAAATAAAACATTTTCTGTTTAAAACAGTTCATTATGTTAAATACGGTGCATTCGCAATGTATTCAGACCCCTTCCCCTTTTCCACGTTGTGTTACTTTACAGTCTTATTCTAAAATGAAGGAAAATGATTTTTTTCCCCTCATCAATACCCAACAATGACAAAGCATAAACAGATTTTTAGACATTTTTGCAAATTCCTATGAAAATGCATTATATAATATATATATTCATATGAAAATGCTCTTGGGTATGACGCTACTAGCTTGGCAAACTTGTATTTGGGAAGCTTTTCTCTTTCTTCCCTCTAGACCTTCTCAAGCTCTTTCAGATTGGATTTTGTTGTGTCAGTGAAATGTAAACTTCAGGTCAGCCCTGAATCTGGCTGGACCACTCAATGGCTTTCCATTGGTTTCTTGGTCACCTCTTTGACCAAGGGGCCCTCCTCCCCAATTGCTCCGTATGGCCAGGCGACCAGCTGTAGGAAGACTGTTGGTGGATCCAAACGTCTTCCATTTAAGAATGATGGAGGCCATTTGGTTCTTGGGGACCTTCAATTCTGCAGACAGTTTTTGTTATCCTTACCCTGATCTGTGCCTCGACACAATCCTATCTCAAAGACAACTCTGTCAACCTATGTGCCTCTCCAAATCATCTCCAGCTTATTGAATTTACCACAGGTAGATTCAAATCAAGTTGTAGAAACATCTCAAGGATGATCAGTGGAGACAGGATGCACCTGAGTACCATTTTGAGTGTCCGAACAGGGTCTGAATACTAATGAAATTGTGATATTTCTGTTTTTTTATTTTCGATTACATTTTTAAATGATTCCTAAATTCAACCACATGCACAAAGTAGGGTACTTCAATAATAGGCAAAGACATAATCCAGGTAAGTTGGCTAGAGAAGCTTATCCACAGAGAGATCTGTAATTTATGCACAGCATGGATGTTGTTTGTTAATACTATTAAATATGTTTTCGGTGGAAAGTCGACTGAAAATGTCATTAATGCTTGGCTTAGGCAAGCAAAACAGAATATTTTTCATTGACCATGTTACGAGCAAGTTAGTAGAGGGATCGCGCACACAGCGTCAGGGGACCAGTTGGAGAAGAGGGTCAGCGGGAAGGCTCCTCTGGTCTTCTCATACACGGTTACGCAAGGAGAGATTCCAGTTTTTGACAACTTGGAATGGTACCAATGTGTACCCCACTAATGCCCTGTTAGGCAGGATTCACAGATATGGATGGTTCTGAGGCTCAAAAGAGAAAAATATGTTTAAAGTGACCAAAAAATTACTGGTGTTGAGCATTTTAAACCAATCGCATGTGTTAACATGAGTTAATTTTGACAGCCTTAAATAAAACATTAATTCAACATGTTCTTTTGCCCTGTGGTTATAAAGCCATTTGATACTACTATAGTAATTATATCTATTAATTCATTATTCTTACGTTCTCTGTAAGCTTGTTGTCAGCTTGTTGCAGTCAAACCTCTGTCATTGATCTCTCTTTCAGATTAAGTTTATTGACTTATTGGTGACTAAATCGATATCTCCTCTTCTGAGTTACGGCTTCCCTGATTTCACCAGCTTTGGGACATGGGGATTCTGGGAAGCCATTTCACTGTGTGTGATCACCACAGATCACACGACTGCCCCCCTCCCCCACCACACACACGCACCTCTGATTACGGCATCACATCATTTGGGGTGCTCTGCTGCATCTTCCTGCCAGACCGCTGAGGCAAGCAGGCAGGTGCAAATGGATTTTTAGTGTGAAAGAGTGAGTGAGAACATGGGCTTTGCCTGACAGACAGGATTAGCAATAGCATGGCTGGATCAGCGCACTGACGTAAAAGAAGCTGTGTCCAATGGAGTCAAATATTCAAAGGGGTCTGACGTTAATTCTCCTGCTAACAGTCTTGATTGTAGCCAGATCAGGGATACTCTCTAGGAGGTCGGCATTGATGTGTTATCCACTACCACCCACAGAAGACTTCCCCTGCCTAAATACAGAGGCTTTACTGCAAGGAGCAAAAACACTAGCTAGCCTTAAAAAACAGGATGGTCTAAGAAGTACCTGAAAGAGCCTGCTGAGTTCTGGAAATACGTGGACAAATACGTGGACAGATGAGCCAAGGATTTAGATTTACCAGAGTAATGACAAGAGGAAGGTTAGGAGACCAGTAAGCGATGGACTCCCCACATTTGGGAAATATTTTGAAGAGGGCGTTAAAGCTTGGCACTTGGTGGACACTTTAGGTGGTGCACATGCACATTATCGCAAATAGCCAAACAGCGAATCACGTGGCTGCAACTCAATATATGAAGCATGCAGACGTGATCAAGAAGTTTAGTTATTATTTGACCAAACATTTAAATGGGACGACGTTTGATCTAACCGACTTTGACTGTGGTATGATTTTTGGTGCCAGATGTGATTGTTCCAGCAGCACAGAAGCAGATGATTTGAGATTTTCACCCACAGTAGTGTCTAGAGTTTTCTGAGAATGGTGTGATTTACATAAAACTTCCAGCAAGCGGTGGTTCTTTGGGAAAAAAACATCAGAGGAGAATGACCAGACTTGTTCAAGCAGAAGGCTGCAAATACTCAAATAACCAGTCTTATCAACAATGGTATGTACACTGCGTGCACAATTATTAGGCACATCGTATTTCTCAAGATTTATTTTATTGTTGAACAATCACAATGCTTTATGTCAATCCAAAATATAATTGAACCTCAAACCTGACTGTTTAACAAAGGAAAAGTGAGTTTTGTTCTTTCTCAGGGGAATATACAGTGGATATAAAAAGTCTACACACCCCTGTTAAAATGCCAGGTGTTTGTGGTGTAAAAGAATGAGACAAAGATAAATCATGTCAGAACTTTTTCCGCTTTTAATGTGACCTATAATGTGAACAATTCAATTGAAAAAGAAACTGAAATCTTCGAGGGGGAAAAATGAAAAATAAAAACCTTACAATGACCTGGTTGCATAAGTGTGCACACCCTCTTATAACTGGGGATGTGGCTGTGTTCAGAATTGTCCATTCACATTCAAACTCATATTAAATAGAAGTCATTACAAACCTGCCATCATTTAAAGTGACTCTGATTAATCACAAATATAGTTCAGCTGTTCTAGTAGTATTTTCCTGACATTTTCTTAGTTGCATCTCAGAGCAAAAGCCACGGTCTGCAGAGAGCTTCCAAAGAATTAGAGGGATCTCATTATTGAAAGATATCAGTCAGGAGAAGGGTACAAAAGAATTTCCAAAGCATTAGATATACCATGGAACACAGTAAAGACAGTCATCATCAAGTGGAGAAAATATGGCACAACAGAGCCATTACAAAGAACTGGACGTCCCTCCAAAATTGATGAAAAGACGAGAAGATAACTGGCCAGGGAGGCTTCCAAGAGACCTAAAGCAACATTAAAGGAACTGCAGGAATTTCTGGCAAATACTGACTGTGTGCTACATGTGACAACAGTCTCCCGTATTCTTCATATGAATGGGCTTTCGGGTAGGGTGGCAAGACGGAAGCCTTTTCTTACAAAGAAAAACATCCAAGCCCGGCTGAAGTTTGCAAAAACAAACATCAAGTCCCCCAAAAGCACGTGGGAAAATGTGTTATGGTCTGATGAAACCAAGGTTGAACTATTTGGCCATAATTCCAAAAGGTATGTTTGGCGCAAAAACAACACTGCACATCCCCCAAAGAACACCATAACCACAGTGAAGCATGGTGATGGCAGCATCATGCTTTGGGGCTGTTTTTCTTCAGCTGGAACCGGGGCCTTAGTCAGTGTGGAGGGAATTATGAACAGTTCCAAATACCAGGCAATTTTGGCACAAAACCTTCAGGCGTCCATTAGAAAGCTGAAGATGAAGAGGAAGTTCACCTTTCAGCAGGACAACGACCCAAAGCACACATCCAAATCCACAAAAGCATGGCTTCACCAGAAGAAGATTAACGTTTTGGAATGGCCCAGCCAGAGCCCAGACCTGAATCCAATTGAACATCTGTGGGGTGATCTGAAGAGGGCTGTGCACAGGAGATGTCCTCACAATCTGACAGATTTGGAGCGCTTTTGCAAAGAAGAGTGGACAAATATTGCCACGTCAAGATGTGCCATGCTAATAGACTCCTACCCAAAAGGACTGAGTGCTGTAATAAAATCAAAAGGTGCTTCAACAAAGTATTAGTTTAAGAGTGTGCACACTTATGCAACCAGGTTATTGTGAGTTTTTTATTTTTAATTTTTCCCCCTCAAAGATTTCAGTTTGTTTTTCAATTGAATTGTTCACGTTATAGGTCACATTAAAGGTGGAATAAGTTCTGACATGATTTAACTTTGTCTCATTCTTTTACATCACAAGAACCTGGCATTTTAACAGGGGTGTGTAGACTTTTTATATTCACTGTATAAGTGTGCAGAAATATTAGGCAACAATTAGTGTGCAGAATTATTAGGCAACTAAATTACAAAAATAATTTCTCCCAACACACTTTTTTATTCTCAATTTTTAAAGTGTACCAAATTAGTAACACAAAATGACAATTAATTAAAATTTGTGTCTTTTCAAAAATATTCAGTGACCAATATAACCACCCTTCTTTTCAATAACTGCCATGAGCCTTCCATCCATGGAGTCTGTCAGTTTCTTGATCTGTTTACAATCAACTTTCGCTGAAGCAGCAACCACAGCCTCCCAAATGCTGTTCAAAGAGATGAATTGTCTTCCCTGACTGTAAATCTCATGTTTGAGAAGGGCCCACAAATTCTCAATAGGATTTAAGTCAGGTGAGGAAGGGGGCCAGGTCATTATACGGGCATCTTTGAGGCCCTTGCTTGCTAGCCAACAGTGGAGTACTTGGATGCATGTGATGGAGCATTGTCCTGCATAAAGATCATGGCCTTCTTGAATGCTGAGGAATTCTTCCTGTACCACTGCTTGAAGAAAATATCTTCCAGAAACTGGCAGTAGGTTTGGGAGTTAAGTTTCAGTCCATCTTCAACCCAAAAAGGTCCAACTACCTCATCCTTAATGATAGCAGCCCATACCAGTATCCCTCCTCCACCTGGCTGGCGCCTGACTGAAGTGGTGCCCTGTGTCCATTAGTGATCCAACCACGGGCCCATTCATCTGGTCCATCGAGAGTCACTCTCATTTCGTCTGTCCATAAAACCTTTGAAAAATCTGTCTTCAGGTATTTCTTTGCCCAATCTATATGCTTCAACTTGTGAATCTTATTCAGTGGTGGTCTTCTTTCAGCCTTCTTGACCTTGGCCATGTCTCTGAGCACTTGACACCTTGTACTTCTGGACACTCCAGGTAGGTTGTAGTTCTGGAATATGGTGGCACTGGAGGATAATGGGTTCCTGGTAGCTTCACGTGTAATTCTTCTCAAGTCTTTTGCAGTTAATTTGCGTCTTTTCTTCTCCATGCATTTTTTGCGCCCCAGTTGAGTATTCGCAACAAAACATTTGATTGTCTGGTGGCCATGCATCAATAGTTTAGCTAGTTCAAGAGTGTTGAATCCGTCTGAATCTGTCTGAAAGGCATTTTACAATTTTTGACTTTTCAGTATCAGTTAAATCTCTTTTTTGGCCCATTTTACCTGAGATCATGAAGCTGCCTAATAATTATGCACACCTTGATATAAGGTGTAATTCACTTTCACCACACCTTCCCTCATTACACAAATATGTATCACGTGAAAATCCAATGAGCATTCAAGTTTATATGGTTTGGAGTTGGAAAATGTGCATAGAAATAATGATACGATCAGAATACTCACTTGCCTAATAACTGTGCACGCAGTGTAGAAGGGCTTCTCTGAACGCCCAACACATTGAACCTTGAAGTGGATAGGCTAGAGCAGCAGAAAACCCAGCTTGGTTTTCTTGAATTCCATGGATTTTACTTGATTCTAATCATCTTTCTTCCTCCTTTCTCTGTCTTCCCAAATTGGTAGCTTACCTCAATTTTCTAACATTTCCTCCATATTGTTAGTCAGATAAGTCAGGCATTGTTAGTGTAATATAACCTCCTAAGACCTGAGTTTTGATATTGTATGCATTTTTCATTTCTCTTAGCTATTTGGGATTAGTAGGACCTGATAAGTATAATATCTAAGCAGACAACTGTCCTCAATAGGTTTAAATTAAGCAGAATGAAGTACATGGTGCAGGAAGCCTAAAACATAGTGTCCTCATAGCGGACACAGGGTCTCAGGAGGATAAAATAGTTTGAAATAAAAAATAAGCTAACAAAAGCTAGCTGGCAATGTATGTTTCTAGTGAAGCACGCTCGCTAACTTAAATGCGCACCTCTCGGATAGTAGTGGAAATCTTGTGTGTGTGTGTGCAGTAAAGAATTCTGTCACATGGTAAAAAGAATAGGAGTCTTTGGATGTTTTCATTATGGCATTTAGATGAAGAATACAGAATTGGCACCCAAAATACTGAAGTTGCCCTTTAATGTCATGCCAGTTTTTGCACTGCACATGGATTCACTCCTGTTGGTAACATCTGTGGCTACAGGTTTTTGTACATTTGCCAAGTGCAACTATTTGTGTGTCATCTATGTGTCATGCATATTAATGTGGACACACTGTAGAACCCCTGGCATTGCCTGAACTGTCTGAATATGAAGCTAAAAGAAAGAATCTGGATTATTGGCTGTTATATTGACTGTTATATTGGCTGTTAAATTGACTGTTATATTAGCTGTTATATTGGCTGTTATATTGACTGTTATATTGGCTGTTATATTGACTGTTATATTGGCTGTTACAGGGGTTCATATCTTGGTGGGTGACTGAGATAATACTTCATCTGAACATTAATAAGATTTGATGTTGAGTTTACAGGCACTTGCATTTTCTCAACAGGGAAACAAATATACACAAAAAGACCAGTCAAATGCAAACTGAGAATATACTTTAACCTAATTGATATTCTTTGATTTCAACACTTTTTGTGTATAGAGCCAAAATCACAGTTGGAACAATCTGCCAGAAAATCCTAGACTTGCTCAAACATTGACCACTTATAAATCTTAAATGTGATGTTTTTATCTTGTATGCTTTGTCTTTTATGCTAAATTTATTTCTATTATTTCCATTATTCCTATCATTTTCTCTAATATAATGCACTTTGAATTGCCCTGTGTATGAAACATGCTATACAAATAAACTGGCCTTGCCTTGCCAAGAGACAAACAAAATATTCACTATCCACTTGCTTATGAAATTGGAGGTCGCTGTGTTAACAGTAGTTCTATGTAGATTACGAGCTTCTAGAGTTGTCAGGAGTGTTATTTCTTTGGACCCCATCTCAGCCCCCCTCAAAAGAGGACATATTTTGAGCACCACTGAATTCGGTTCAGGAAACACATTAGGGCTCAGAGTAGCTCTTGATGTAAGAAATGGGGAAGGCCAATAGCTGTTTTCAAGACATGGGTACATGCTTCTGTTTTCTACAACATTCTCAACGTCCAATACCTCATGGCATGGAAGGAAAAAGGTTAATGGAATTAGTGAAACCATCAAACACAGGGGTGTCTGTCTTTATCTTGATTTCTTTAAATATTTTTCCATTTCCATTTGATTCATTCAGCTGAAGCTCTCATCTGGAACGACTTACACACATTAGGGATTGCATACATTTAGTACCTATATTACAGTACTTTACCATGTATTTTAGGCACATGGAGGAGGAGTGGGGATGATTTAGACCATTTTGGATGGTATGACGACCGAATTGTACATTTAGATATCAGGGTTGTCAACCCTACCCTTTTGATAATAACCATGGATCATTCAAGTCAGGACAGGCGTTTAACATCTGATCCGAAAGACGGCATGCCCTTATGTAGTCCGCAGCTTCCTTAAAGCCTATCAAAGAGGGCTCTAAGATTTGCCAGGGTATAGGTCTTAAGAGTTATTTCTCCTCCTAATGTGCTACCTAAAGACAACCAGAGTAGGGGTATGAAGTGTGTAGCTAGCTGGACCCCCCTCTGTGACTGATTAGCCCATTACGTAGGCAACTCTCTCCGTTGATCCAAGTCACCTTCAAGGTCACCATGAAACACACCACTCTCTGAAACCTCACTCACTCTCTCTCCCTTTCTTTTTTTTAAACGCACTCTTTCTTCAGGCAAAAGCAGCCATTTCACATGAAGTGTCTTGGGATAAAAGCCTAATTGTGAGAAACACAGGTAATGGTTGTCTGGGTTGTTGTGAATTACTCTCGAAGGGCCAGGTCACACACACAACAGAGAGATCTTACAAATAAAACAGCCTTATATGAAACTGTTTTTAAGAAACCATTTTTTGTTAATAGCAGCATACACAGTGATCTGGCTTGTTCTACCAGGATAATATACAATATTTTTGCATCGCAGTGTTATCAGCTCTTGTATAACTATGTAGTTTGCTCTCACAAGGGATGTGCATGTTGACTGCTTTGTGTATAATGTTCTACATACGGACAGTTCTCTTTCAAAGGCTCTCTTCCACCAGAAGGCTCTCTTTCATTTAATACAGGCAGCAATTAGGTTGAGATGACAATACACGTATTGCATTCGAGTCCTGTATTCATATACTCATCTAAAAGGAGAAATATAGAACATGTCCAGGGCACTAAATGTTTTGGGACAATTGGCTAGATTAGGCTTGTTATTGTTTATTCACTCGTATTCCCTCACATCATTGTCTTGACTTGATTCTAGGCTTTGCGTTTGCCTTTGGAGTCAGCTACTGTTGCAAGTCAACATGAGGACCAAAAAGGAGTCTGTGAAAGTCGTGGAATACAATACATTAGTTGGCAAAACAAAAGTAAGGCAAAAAACAACGACAATTAGCCAAAACCTTAGGCTAACCAAAAACATTTTGGAATTTGATTAAAAAGAAGGAAAGCACTGATGAGCTTAGCAATCCCAATTGCATTTGTAGGCCAAATAAGACCTCTAGAGTAGATGACCACCATAATTAAATAATTTGTATTCTTTTTTATTGTTGTAATACAGGGCTCAGCTGTGAAAAAGACAAGGTTGTGTTTAGATTACATGAAAAAATCCAGATAGCCATGCCAGTAATGCTTAGGGGTGCTTTCTTGTACACATCCCAGGAGGATTTTGCAGCATTTCATGAAGCCTTGAATATAACATGCCTGTTTGTCTTAAGCTCTGGTTATTCAATGGCCAACAATTGTTGCTAGTAGGAACATATCCAAAATCTGGAAATCCCAAAATATCCCTTTAGGGCAGAAAGACCTCAGAAGAAACAGCAACTGAAGATGGCTGCAGTCCAGACCTGTCAGAGCATCACCAGAGAAGATGCCAAGCATCTGATGGGATCAATAAATCGCAAACTTAAGGCATTTATTGATTGCAACTGATATGCAACCATACACAAAACATAACCGGTTAATTTAAAAATTATATTTACCTATCCCTGAAATACGGCAGTTACGTAAATAGAGCTTTGTCATTTCTAATGATTTCAAGTACAATTTCTTGTGAAACCAATGTGTTCACTACCCTCAAAAGATCATGGGGAATATACACTTTAACATTTTAGTACTTGATTGATTTCAAATCCAAACTGTCCCAGTGATTATGGAGGGCGTTGTACAGTATTTGCTCCCCAGTTGAACAGTCTCTGTCATAGTTGGGACAGATGCAGTCTCCTGTCAATCCATCTTTGTTTGGTAGCTACCGTATTACTCAACTGTTTCAATTTGGGAGATGCATAAGAGAAGCCCAGAGTCGATACAAGGTGAACTGAAGTCATAAGCAGCTTGTTGTGGCAGAGGAAGAGAAGAGGGAGGGAAGGAAGGGTGGGGGGGGGGTACACCATCCATGGTCTGCTCTGAGTTTAGGAATAAAAGGGGAAAACCAAATCTCACTGTCACGCAGGGGCATTTTAATGAGAGAACAAGTGAACAGGGACCATGGTTAGGGATGTGTGCAGAATGTCATCAGTGTGCATTATGCTTCTGCGCTATTTCAATTCTGTAAAGTCATGGTAGGGAATGGGTGCGACAGCCCAATCATATTACCTTTATTAATTCAAATTTGACAGAGCAGAATGTTGAGAAATTGAAAAGGATATGTTAAACGCTGCAAACTTTCAAGCAACAAAGAACCAAGTGTGTTTGTGTGTGTGTTTGTTTATGTGTTTGCCCATAAACAACATAGAAACATTAACTAGAATAAAACCAAATGAAATATCATCCAGCACTTACGGCATAAATAAAACTTGTCTTCAAAATATCCTAAAACACAATTACAAACATTGAAGCAATCCATTTCAGACAAAAGGATTGCCTTTAACATATTTTGAATTAAAATTGTAAAGGGCTTTTTGATTTAGAACTCTTTTTCTTGTTTCTGTCAGAGGGTAACTGCTTTCAAACCATTTTTGGTAATTGTACCACCGACTAAATTCTTCTCTGCCCGGAATACTTCGAAGTACCCCCTCATGTTCATTTTACAAGGAGGTCTATGGTCTCATGATGTTTCTCAAGTACAAAGCTGTGGAGAGGACAAGTACTTATTGGGGTCCTAGAACCTCTGGTTGGGAATCACTGGACTAGATTACTGAAGTAGTGCAGAGTGAGAGAGTTATAGAGAGAGCTGTAATGTAGTACTCCAACAAACGCCTCAAAGCTCTATCTTGGGGTGCCAGCATTCCAGTGCTCCACTATGTGTCAGCAATGAATCATATGAGGATGACAAAGTGACAGGCGCAGCTGTGGTTCTGGGAGACAGGAAGCTCCACAAAGCTTCCAAATCTTACTAAGACTTAGTTATATGAAAAAAAATAATTGGCCTCCCGAGTGGCGTAGCAGTCTGTCGAGGTGCCACAACACCCTAGGCATGGGTGCCTGACTTATTAAAGTGGGGGTGCAGAATCTGGGAGGGGGGTCTGGTGAGCCTATCCCAGAAGCTCCCCCACACAATTCTATATTATTAACTTGTGGAATCCATACTTGACAGAACACAACATTTCTTCTAAGGATTTTGTCCCAATGAATACAACTGAAAGGGGTTTCTGACTACTGTAGACTACTTATTCAGCCTTGCCTAAAAGTCCCACCCACAGTGACTGATCACCAAGTATGGAAAAACGACCAGATGTGTTACTTTTAATGTATTGCTGCTCATTTCTGGTGCCAGTAATACCGGGACTGTTTATGTTTGGGATCTCCAGAATCCTTGCGATGTAAGATTCTTTCAGAGATACAAGAACTGAAACAGGTGCAGGTTCTCAACTACACTGAGCTCCTACCCAAGTAAAGCTAACAATGGTTAATAGTGAAAGGTTAATACAAAATAGTTTTAACTGTGCCAAGGCTGTATTCACTGGGAAACAATCACACCCAAAGGGAACAAGGGGGACCTATCTGCATTTTCTTGAATGTTGAATGATGTTTAACCCCTTACTCCATTGAAATAAGTGGAGGAGAATGCTTGAAAAATAGTGCTCTGTTTCATATTTTCTCAAGCATTTCAATGTTAGGTTAGTGTAGGATTCTCCTTTTTCTCTAGTTGACTTCACAGGGAAATCCATTAATGCCTTGTCCTTGACCTCTGCGTGAATTCTATGACTGACAGGTTTCCCCCTCAAACTCAATGACTGTTTTTCCCTTCTGGGAAGGATTAACGAGGAGGACTTAAGCTTGAGGTTTAAGCTCTTTCTCTCATTCTGTACCTGAAAGGGACAGACGCAAACACACACACTCACAGCGTCGACACAAACACACACAAGTATACACAGACACAAACACACACACTGCATGGACAAACACACAAGTGCACACACAAACAGAACAACACACACAGCATGGACACAAACACACACAAGTACACACACAGAGACAAACACGTACGGATGTAGACACATACACACAGACACAAAAACACACAGTGTGGACACAAACACACAAGTACACACAGACACAAACACACACATTTCATGGACACAAACACAGACAGCAAACACGCATTCACGCAAACATGTACACACACGCATGCACATTAACACACAGACATTAACCTTTTACTTGACAGAATGAACCCTATGTAATTAAGTGCCATCCAAGCGTTGTGTAATTATTTACTCTTAACCTTTAATTAAACCGAAAGCAAGCAGGTGTGTTTGCCGCCTGTTTTGGCTAGACGATATACAGGAGTGAACACAGTCACACTGTCACTTCCACTTTCACAACTCCAACACGCCAGTTCATTCAGTGTGCTGTTTAAAAAAAGTGCACTACATGGGGCGTCTGTTGCCACTTGAAGTGCATCCTGAGATCCATCTGACCTCGACCTAGTTGTACATCTTATGTTCTGCAATGGAACAATGTAGCCTGGAGATGATTTATTTATATTGATCAATAATTTAAGATTGTAACACAATTATCATTTGTCGTATTTCACACATGCATACGGTGTATAATAAACGTGTGAATTGGAAATGTATTTTTGCGTGGGGGTGGGGGGTGGGGTCAGAGTGAGTGGGGCCATAACAGTGGGATCAGGTCTGGGATTCGGTGCATCAATGGACCGATGCTCTTACAATGCTCACTTTCCCACTTCCGTGGGCCATTTTAATTTTGGGACCCATGCGGCCAATAGAAGTGTTAAGGAGGTCAGTGGAACTAGATGTAATTCAGGGGATGACGTTAACATAGAATAAACTGGGGATGACCTCCTTACAAGACTTTTTTACAAGTTGACCCTTACATACTCAGACTTTTACCTCAACATTGTGTGAAATACACATACAAATAGAAACATGAATAAAGTAGGCACATGGGGTTCAATGGGGAGATTCAAAGCATTTTACCCAAGGGGGGACTTTTCCATTGTTTGGGTTCAGTCCCATTAACCCCTTTACTGAATGTAGAGCACTCACCTTTTCTATGTATTAGAGACAGACTCGGTGAAGAAACTGTTTTCCATCAGACATACAGTCCCCCGTTGAGGTATACTAATTGCGTAGATTGAAAACTTTTAGTCATTTGGCAGATAGTCTTATCCAGCCTTGTTCAAAGGCAGATTTTCTGAATTTCTTTATATCATTTTCAACTGAAGTTCATACTGTTTCTATCTCTTAAGCATAGGACTGTTTCACAGATGTAAATTGACAGAATCTAGCAGGGCTTTCTGTGATAGGTACAGTACATTGCCACATCATTGGTCCTATATAGCACATTTCTTTCTGATTTGGTATTAATCATTACTAATAATGCCAATTCTCTTGATGTTAGATTGAAAAATGAGCAGTATTCTCACATTATGCAAATGTGTCATGTTAAACTGAAAGCTTAAACTGAATTCCAAAAATAATGGACAGCCACCTTACTTAGGTATTTTTGTTGTTTTTGGCAAGGCTTTAATTGTCTGTTAGAACCAGAAGGGAGGCCTGTGAAGTGGAAGGTGGAGACGGTGTGGAGATGGGTATTGAACCCTGCTCCCCTGCTTCAGCATCCATGTCTTATGTTAAGGAATTACGCTAGTCCAAATGACAGAAAGAGACAGAAGAGAGGCAAGACCAAAGAGAGCATTGGGAAAATCTACACAGGAAAAAAACTTTTACAAGGAGCGGGCATCACAGACAATCTATTCGGAACTGCAGCTGTTTATACTTATTTCATTTAAAAGTCCAAGTTTAAGTGTATTTCTCCTCATGGTGACAGAGTATGAGGGGTAGAGAGAGAGAAGAGAGAGAGGTAGTGGAGGTACATAGAGAAGAACTGACTGGCCGTTTTTTATCCATCTCCCATTTCTTTACTTTCCACTCAGGTGTATGAATGAATAACCAGAAAAAAGCGAGCTTTCCTGACAGCCGATCTTTGAGAAGAAAAACGTTCCGATTTGTACTTTGTCTGTCATGTTCCATTTAGATTGTCCTTGAAAAGCTAGCTGAAATAATAATTGGTAAAATTTCAAGATGCGTGAAGTTGCATGGAGATAATGGAGATTTGAATGACTGTCCAAGCACCAAAGGGCTGTGAAGGGTTATGCAGCCTTGATGGACTTAAATGCCATGGCTTGAAGCTCAACCATTTTATGACTAACAGAACAGAAGTGGAGGCTTTGTAAAATACAAAATCACATTCGTCCTTGTCCTTTGGGAGTAAATGAGATGTATAAGCGCAGTGTGTTCTGTGTGAAATCATTCTACGTCTCTGCTTCCTTTTGTACCTGCCGAGACTAAATCAGTGGTCTAATAATCTTAAAATAATCTTCTAAAACGTTTTCCATCAGCCTACTCATCCAGTTCTCTGCTTTTGCTATTTGCGTGTTATTTTATTCTCGGGCACTTTGTGTCACACGGTACCTCAGATGTTCTGTGAAGTCAGTGTTAAGGAAAATGTTTACATATTATTGTAGATTTTGTTACAGTTTTGTTAGGACCTTTTATGACATCATCAATGTATAGACTAAGAAACACTTTAAGCCTGCATATCTATTGCACTGTTTCTATAGTGACAGCTGCACCATAGGTATAGCCAGGATTTCAAAAAATGTGAAAACAGTCGGGGGGCGGAATTGGCTTGGCTAATCGGTGTGTGTGTGCATGTCTGTCTTTGTATGTGGGTGCAGGCAAATGATGTGGCTGCCTTCAAAAGAACATTGAAATTGCGGTTCCATTAGTAGAATTGAACAGGGATAGCTACTCCAAGTTTCTCCCATCAAAAATCGATGGTCAACAGTGTGATAGCGTGCCAGTCGGTTCTGGGTAATTGGCTAGATTAATCGATACCTCCCATTTGCTTACAGGGCAGCTTTATACACACACATCCAATGCCTGTGTCTTAAATGACACCCTGTTCCCTTTAAAGGGCATTAAATTTGGCCAGGGCTCTGTCCAATAAGGATCTGTAGCCTGTTATGTTTGTGTGGTCGCATTGTACATTGCAGAGCTCTGGTAAGTAGGGCACATTTGAGAAGTGTCACAGGGATGACTCTGCTTTGTTACCGAATGGCTCCGTGTGCCAGGACCTGTGCTACAAGCTCTGCAATGTACAACGTGACCACACAAACATAACAGGCTACAGATCCTTATTGGACAGAGATGCAGAGATGCAGCACATGACGGTTGTGTAGACAGGCGGTTTATGTAAAAAGTATATATGTAAACAATAAGGCAGGAGGTGGTATGGTACATGGCTAATATACCATGACTAACAGCTTCCTCGATACAGCATTTAGCGATGGTATATTTGCAATATAAAACAAACGAAAAGATTAAGATGGGCAAAGGAACACAGACACTGGACAGAGGAAGAACTCTGCCAACATCCCGGAGTCATCTCACTGTTGACGTTGAGACTTGTGTTTTGTGGGTACTATTTAATGAACCTGCCAGTTGAAGACCTGTGAGGCGTCTGTTTCTCAAACTAGACACTTTAATATATTTGTTCTCTTGCTCAGTTGTGCACCAGGGTCTCCCACTGCTCTTTCTATTCTGGTTAGAGCCAGTATGCGCTGTTCTGTGAAGGGAGTACTACATATTATTGTACGTGATCTTCAGTTTCTTGGCAATTTCTTGCATGGAATAGCCTTCATTTCTCAGAACAAGAATAGACTGATGAGTTTCAGAAGAAAGTTTTTTTGAGCCTGTAATCAAACTCACAAAAGCTGATGCTGAAGATACTCAACTAGTCTGAAGAGGGCCAGTTTTATTCCTTCTTTAAACAGCATAACAGTTTTCAGCTGTGCTAACATAATCGAAAAAGGATTTTCTAATGACAAATTAGCGTTTTAAAATTATAAACTTGGATTAGCAAACACAACGTTCCTTTGGAACACAGGAGTGATGGTTGCAGATAATGGGCCTGTGTACGCCTATGTAGATATTCCATTGAAAATCATCTGTTTCCAGCTACAATAGTCATTTACAACACTAACAATGTCCAGAAGTATTTCTGATCCATTTGATGTTATTATAATGCACAGAATTTTTTTTTCAAAAACAAGGAAATCTCTAAGTGACCCCAAACTTGTGAACAATAGTGTACATTAACAATGTTCCACACAATCCCACAGTCTACTCAGTAGTAATAATAATAACAAGACATTTGTTTAAATACAAGTTCAATCTCAAAGTAGCCTAACATTTTTATTTTGCAAACATTTTTAGAATCTGTCATTCCTTATCATGGTATTTCTGCAGCTTCAGGTGTTAGTTTGTTAAGAATAAGAGTTCCTCACGAAAACTAACTTGAAGCATCTACAAATGAGATAAGAATTTAATATAAATCAAATGTGCAGCCTCTTCACTAATAAAAGGCAAATTATATATTTTTATTAGGTCAGTGGCTGTTCACTCAATGTGATTTGATTTTAATCTTTTACTCAAATGGTTTAACGACTTCATATCTGGGCTAGGCTTTTGAGACAGGACCATGTTTTACTGTTATAATAATGAATATGATTGGACTGGGTTTAATTCTCTTCAATGTCTTTTCAATAAGGTCTTTGAGCCACTTTTACCAACTACAAGCTTTATTTAAATTTCTCAAGGTTGACAGTCAGATGATATTGGTGACACTAGAAGTGTCTAAAGTCTAAAGACATTACACTGTACCATGATTGCATGATCAGTATCAGCCAATCATATTATACAGAGTTTCAAGACATTATTTTTAGGTAATTACTGTTCCAGAACAACTTACAGTGGTGAGTGCAAAAATTCATACCGGAATCAAACCCACAACCCTGGCATTACAAGTGCCCTGCTTTTACAAAGTAAGTTACAGAGAGATGGGTGGTGGGTTTTTTCATGATGCAATGAAAACTAAAAATGAAAAATCGTTGATAAAAATCAAAGCACATAATATTTTCAAACTGGATCATTTGATTGCTTTTCATGTAGGTCTATTAATAGGGAAGGCCTAGTGTAATTTTCTGTAAATTACACAAAATCGCATGGGGTCGTTTCTACCCAAAATAGGTCATTTAAACAATTTTAGAATGTTCTTATTGATGTCATATCAGCTGCACTACAAATATGTATTGTACAAATATGTACTGCTAAAGTGCACCAGTGCTGATATTAAGTATGTGATATTAAACAATCTATGAATAGACAAAGCTGTCACATATTCAATCAATGTAACACTAATCTCTGTTAAGAAAGGTTTGAAAGTATAAGTGTTTGACTACACTTCCTTTATTTATCCACTGCAATGGATCAGGCTAACATACGTTGGCCTTTATAATCAACAAAATCTGTTAATTGCACTACCAAAGCACTAACCTCTCCTCTTTCTGTCCCATCATGCATTGCAGCCTGCCTCAGCACCACTTTGTTCCTCATCCCTGTTTGTCTCACAAGTTTCAATCTGTGTTTTTATAGACATGAGAATGTTCTTTCTTTGTATTTCACAGCACTAAATTTACTGATTAAATAGATATAGTGTATTAGCTAAGGGTTTTACCCAAACAGGTGACACCATCTACAATACATCAATCTGGGCTTCAATTACAAGACTTGACAGTGAGTAGTGAGACCATGTGGGACGAGGAATCCGCCATTTGTTAGACTTGAGTTTCAATATGAAATGTAAAATATTGATAACATGCACTGATTACTCCCAAGTCCTTTTTCTGAAATGTGTATTTATAGAATGGAGGGATAGTATTCAGACTACTTTTACTGAAGGATACTATGTGAGAAAACAGGATACAATGAGTTTGGCACGCACCTGCTTGTTCAGACTACTTTTACTGAAAGACACTTTGTGAGAAAGCAGGATACAATGAGTTTGGCACACACCTGCTTGTATTGGTGCTGACAAAGTGTTGATTGACTTACATAATCAATAAAGACAAGTGAGGCAGTTCCAGTGGGAGACATATATGCTCATGCCACATTAACAATTGATGGCATGCTGGTGATTGTTCTTCTTAAAAGGGATAGTTCGTCCAAAAATCATATTTGGGTAAAAGTCCACTGACCCTGAGTTGTTCCTGAAGGCACATAGAGTCATTTTTAAAACAATCCATTATTCAGCTCTGTCCCAGTCCAAAATTAGCATAATTAGCATCGTCCAAATTCATGAATGGAAAAGGTGCGTACCGCTATACCAAAGCTGCATTGCAACCAGAAAACAACTCCAAAACACTTCAAACTGCATTTGATAATCCATCGCGCCAGCATCGATTTTTTAAAACTGTATTCTGACGAAACAACTGTATTCTGGCGGAATTAGGGAATTCAAATGGGCACCAAATAGCCACCATAAACAGCTTCTGTTCTTCAGCAGTGATGTCATCAAGGTGAGTGTGAACTTTAACCTCAACAAGCTATATGAAGATAGGTAGCTTCGCCTAGCTGGCCCATTTTCATCGGTGGACAGCATTATATTTGTAATTGTGGAAAATGCTGTGGTCATGCTAAGAAAGATACAAGGGACACGGGAGAGGATACTTGAGGTTTCACTCATTGTCGTGTCTTAAGACACAGTTATATAAACTGTGGCTTATTGCCATAAATTACCATGATGTGGGAGAATCAATGGAGCAGCTTTGCAAACAAGACATATGAGTATGTGAGAAACATTTTAGTGCAGAGGATTGTTGCCCACATTCACTTAGAAGAGGACTAAAGGTGAATGCAAATCCATCAAGTCACCCAGTTCAACCCGTGGAGACAAGACAGATTGTGAGTAATACTTCCGATTGCTATGTTATAATACACAAAGTACACATTGCCTCCGGATATTCTGGCCAAGGGTTGGGGATCACCATCACCTCCGTCCTCAGCTGCTGTCCGAGCCTTTAGTTCAGTCAATTCATCCTCTGTGTATGTCACAGGCCAGGCATATAACAACACTGGACATAGTAGTACTAGACTTGCACCTTTCTTTGTAATGTGTGGCAGGCATGCCCGTCTCCCTGTTGATGTGATTTCAGGTGTAGAGGCCTGGATGGGTGGGTGAGGCACCACCATGGCCAACTACGCAGAGCCTACAGTCGGGTTGAGGAGAGGACCCGTCATCAGCAGGAACAAGAAAAACGGAGGTATGATGAGTGGGTAAGGGAACTCCCATTGGTGGCAGGTGAATGGGTGCTCCTGCGTAACTTTAGACGTCGTGACCTGGGTACAATCCCCGATGGCAGCAACAACCCTTTGTCATCCTAGGGCCATTGCTGCCCAGATATCCAGTCTTTCGCGTTCAGCCTGAAGGAGGAGGGCCGGTGCGAACAATCCATTGCAACCATTTACAGCCGTGCCCCTACCAGGTCCCCAGCACTCCCCCAACAGAAGACCCTACAATGCCCTGCTCACCAGCCAATGAACTGCCTGGTCCTATCCTGAGACCAGATTAGCGCAACTATACCTAGTACTAGTGATGGCCATTCGAGGCTTCATTAGCGTTCTTCTAGCAGCAGGATATTATGCTTGCAGCGCTAACTCAGATATTCTTTTTCAAAATAAAAGCCATCATTGACATATATATGGCAATATAGTTAACAATCTAGTCTCTACATTTTATGTTTAATGTCCATTCCAATGTTATTCCTGTCTGTTCTTTTTCACAGATTAGATTGTCTATTTTGCCTTATAAATATCAATGATGGCTTTTATTGTGATAAAAAAAAAATCTGAGTGCTGCCAGCATAAAATCCTGCTGCTAAAATAACACAAATGAAGCCTCGAATGGCCATCACTACCTGGTACCCACCCTGCCTTCCTGTCATGCATTCAGCCAGACAAGAGCCCACTGCTCCCCTAAGGTTGGTAGATGGGGAGGGTGGTGGGCCAGTTTGTAGGTCAGATAGAGAGAGCAGACGGCACTCATGGAGGATGAGTGGGTAGTTGGATAGTATGTATAGTCGAGACGACTATAGACGGGGGGGGAAGCATAGACCAGGCATGAGTAAATGGGAGGCAGGAGGGAAATTATTAAGCACACCTGTAGTGAGTTGCTAATCAGGCAGGGAGCTTAGGATTGTCTGTTTTTCCTTATAAATCCTGCATTGTGTGTATTGTTTGGGGTGACTCAGACGGGGAATCAATCGCGCTGCACTCACATTTCTTTTTCTGCTCTTCCCTCGACATGAGAGAGGGAGAGTAGTTCTCTAGG
The DNA here is from genome assembly GCA_016801175.1 of Esox masquinongy. Taxonomy (NCBI): domain Eukaryota; kingdom Metazoa; phylum Chordata; class Actinopteri; order Esociformes; family Esocidae; genus Esox; species Esox masquinongy. The sequence goes on along the minus strand of JACXGI010002368.1, from coordinate 3,858 downwards.
CTTTTTGTTTATTAATATATGCATAATGTCCGGAATTGCTGTCCGCGATACAAGTGACCCAATCCGGGGCAGCGGATGAGGAGACTAAGACTGGGCTGACTTCGAGGAGTGTGTCAGATCGGAGACCAGAGACTGCGGATGAGGATATACAACATGCACCTAGGGGCGATCTGACTTCGTACAACTGTCGACCATCACACCTATACCCGACCATCACACCTATATGAGCTTGTTGGACATCCCATTCCAACACCATGGGCATTAATATGGAGATGCCCCCTACCCTTTGTGGCTCTGTGGGAATTAGTGCCCAATCAGCCAAAAGAGCATTTGTGAGGTCGGGCACTGATGTTGGACGAGAAGACCTGGCTTGCAATCGTCATACCAATTAATCCCAAAGGTGTTCAGTGGGGTTGAGGCCAGTCGTGTTCCTCCACACCAAACTCATCGCACCATGCCTTCATGGACCTCGTTTGGTGCACAGGGGCACAGTCATGCTAGAACAGGAAAGGGCCTTCACCAAACTGTTGCCACAAAGTTGGAAGCATCCAACTATCTAAAATATCTTTTTATCCTGTGGCATTTAGATGACCCTTCACTGGAACTAAATGGCCAAGCCCAAACCCAGAAACACAGACCCAGAACATTATCCCTCCTCCACCAAATTTTACAGTAGGCACTATGCATTCCGGTAGGTAATGTTTTCCTGGCATCCTTCACACCTAGATTCATCCAGCAGATTGCCAGATAGTGAAGGGTGATTTATCACTCTAGAGAGCATGTGTCCACTGCTCCAGAGTCCAGTGGCGATGTGCTTTATACCACTCCAGCTGATGCTTGGCATTGCGCATGTCGATGAGGCTTGCGTACAGTTGCTCTGCCGTGGAATCCCATTTTGTGAAGTTCCTGACGCACAGTTCTTGTGCTGATGTTGCTTCCAGAGGCAGTTTGGAACCCTGTGTTGAGTGATGCAACAGATGATAGGTGATTTGTACATGCTACGCGCTTCAGCACTCGGCGGCCTCGCTCTGTGAGTTATCGAGGTCTACCACTTTGTGACTGTGTTGTTGTTGCTCCTAGACGCTTCCACTTCACAAATATATCACTTACAGTTGACCGGGGCAGATTTAGTGCAAACGTTTTACAAACTGACTTGTGGCATCCTATGACATTGCCACGTTTAAAGTCACTGAGCTCTTTAGTATGACCCATTGTACTACCTGTGTTTGTCTATGGAGATATCATGGCTACGTGATAGATTTTATGCACATGTGAGGAATGGGTGTGGTTGAAATACCTGAACTCAGTAATTAGTAGGGGTGTCCACATACTTTTGGCTATATAGTGTATGATTTTGTGAAGTATCAGGAACAGCTCCCTCTGCTGTTTTCTTTTAACACTGTTGTTTCCACAGTATACACCTTTCAATCAGGAACGCTACATGAACGTTTTTATCTTGTATTATTATGTTAAAGGCAGTCTGAATTAATTGGCTTGCTTATACTTAAAGCGTGTGTATAGTGGTAGTTTGTGTAGAAGAGCCTTAAAAAAAGTGTGAAATGCATATATCTATGGGATTCCAAAAAGGGCCAACATAATTTATAATATTGACGAGACACAAGAAATTTGGCATGTCTGTAAAAACTCTCACCAACTTCTACAGGTGCACCATTGAAAGCATTCTCTCAGGCTGCATAACTGCCTGGTACAGCAACTGCTCTGCTGCAGACCTCAAGTCCCTCCAGAGGGTGGTGAAGTCTGCGGAGACTATGTAGTTATTGGGTGCCATTTCACAAGAATTTCATTGTGCAGGATGACACTGTGTTGTTCGGTGCATTTGACAAATAATCCTTGAAACTGGAAAAATTGAAACTAACATAGAGTGCAATGATGTATGCTGAAACTATCACCTGTGATAAAGCATAATGCACTATGATATACTATATTTAGAGGTTCTTAACTGAGGTAGAAGCATTCATAGAAAAAATCTCACCATAAACAACAGCAGGCACAAAAGTAGACTAAACAATTCGCCTTATGCTAGCTAATGTAAGGCGTGACCTATTTCTTGATGAAAAGCCATTTTTTATTCAAAGTATTTAAGCCCAGAATAACAGAGATCTTTCTAGGTTTAGAAAATAACATACACTATTTTCATTCATTTTGAGTTTCCTAGAACAATCATACAATATATTTTATGATCTAATACAATAACAATCAGCTATATACGAGCAGTAAGTAGCTCAAAAAGTTGTTTCCCGTTGTCAGGGACGCCGACAGGAACCCCAGGACCCAGGACAAAATTGAACGTTTAGGACCCAAACCACGGGCCAAAAAAAATAGTAATGCTATTACTGTCCATAAAACAGGTCATAAACGTTTTATTGTTTAATGTTTAAATTCATAGCTAAGCCACATTCAAATCACTTTGTTTTCAACACAGCTAATTTATCATGTAACATCTTTTCAATTCATAACCTACTCAGTCACAAACAGCCATTACTCAACTGCTACACATATTTTGATGTTCTCTTTAAGATTTGTCCTTCCATTTCTGTGCTCCTGGTTCAACGTTATTCTTAGCCTTGCTAACGTTAGCTTAGGGTTTCTGGTTGCTAGCTATAGAGACCTAGTCTTCTTTCTTTCGCTTCTTTGCCGTTTTCGTAGTGTATGCTGTAGCAGACAAGGGAGGAATTGGCAGTTTGTCGTCCTGGTCTCTAGCTGCCATTATAGTTTCTTACAGTAAGTGAACTTTGCTCCCTATGGCATACTTATGCTATACATATCATCCAGGTAAAATGCTCATTCACAAAATAAACCAAAGAGGAAAGCCTGCCTCGCAGAAGTCGGATGGCTGGAACGAGATTGCTGGAACAGAATTGCATTGGTGCTGTTGTTAGGGTATCACTCTGATTGGCTGTTAGTGTTAGGGTATCACACTGATTGGCAGTTGGTGTTAGAGTATCACTGATTGGCTGTAGGTAGAACAAACCATTTTTACAGAAAAAGGTTGAATCATAACACTGCATAGAAAAAAACAGCAAGGAGAAAAAACACGAATCCCTTCATCAATGCAATTCATCTGTTTAATAACTATGTAACTTTCTTGATAGGACTGAATACTAAGATTGACTGACAAATTAATAATTATATTTAAGACAACCAAATGGATCCCCCCAGGCCTGGGCCCAGGACAACGTTCCGGGTGTCCCCCCTATCGGCGTCACTGCCCGTTGTCTGCGATTCAAATGAATATGCTAATTTGTGCAAAGATTGAGAAGAGTAATATATATGATGGCGTTTACAGCATTTTTGCCACCTGGTTCAACATGAGAACGACATCTCACACTGCCAATTATGAACACCTTGGCATTCCATACTGCTCGGATGTTTCGCCAGTAAACCTAGAATGATCATTACTGACCCTTACTGTCATATATATGCGGTGATTTAATGACATGGTGTTTTTTTATTTACAGCAATGTTATATCACGTGGTCATTCAGCTATCCTGGGCCTATAGGATAGGATAGGACTTTATTGATCATGTTGCCATGAAATTTCTTAGTTGCAATACAGTCAATACGAAAGCAAGTACACAGACGTCACAATGCTCCCCGCGTTGTCCATAGAGTAGTGTGCCCTCTGCAGCAGGTAAATGATTGCATCATCCACTCCTATGTGGGGCTGGTAGGTGAACTGCTGGGGGTCGAGTGAAGAGCTCACCACTGGTCTGAGGTGTGCGAGAACCAGCTTTCCCAGAGTCTTCATGGATTGGGAGGTTAACACTACCTGTCTGCAGTCATTCATGCCGTGGGAGGTTAACGCTGCCTGTCTGTAGCCATTCATGACGTGGGAG
>JACXGI010002367.1:61631-74919 GCA_016801175.1 Esox masquinongy | reverse complement strand
CAGAGCCACAAGGACTAAGAGATCACTGGCTCTAACCACAGATGGGATGAAAATGCTCATTTAAACAACTGCCAGTGAGTATCATAAGATGTTCTTAATTAGTTAGAGAACTCATTACAGAATTGATAATGCAATAAATTAATTATAATGGGATTGTAGATTTTTATTTGCAGACATTTTAAACAGCTGTAATATCACAAGTTCTCTGTACACTGGGATATTTGTTAGTTTTATTAATATTGTGTTAGAGTATGTTATTTCATGTAGGCATATAGGGGATTGGCGATGAATGTGGTCCTCTGTGGATAACTAAAGTCACTGAAGCCATGACCAAGTTACAGTAAGGAATACGTATACATTGCCTCTCAAAAGCATTCAGCCCCTTGGACTTTTTGCCGGGCCGCATATGCGGAGCCGGCCTAGGAGAGCAAATGTCTCTTAGTGGGTGAGTGAGTGACTGACTGACAGACTACCCCATGTTAAATAGCGTAGTGGTTAGAGACGCAGCCTACGGAACAACAGCTCCTGTGTTCGACTCCTCTCACAGTCAAAAGAAACTATGCCTTAGGACTTGTTCAGGATAGACAAAAACTTTGCTGGTTACAATCTGCAGTCGTTATATTATAGGAAGGTTAAAATAAAACAGTTCTCTATGGATTTTCGAATTATGCATTCAGATTTTTTCTAGATTTTTCTAAAACTTTGCTGGCTACACGATTCTCTCGTCTTTTCACTTGACGAAAACGTCAGTTATCGTCACCTATATTGATAGTTACTGTATCAATGTCATTCACGAATGGCTAATAAGCTGTTAAAATGGCCAGTGGCCAAAGAGGACTTGTTCAGGATAGACAACCAGTTCTGTGGTGTAGTGGCTAAAGACATAGACTCTCATGTGGGTGACCCCAGTTCGAACCCAGGGCGGGCAACAACATTCATCACTTTCAATTGTGGGTGGGGCTGAACTAGGCTTGCCTTGTAACTTTAGCAGTTTATCTGAATTATTTACTTTTTGTGAGACAACATGAAATCAAAATGGATTTTATCAGGTGTTTAATCCCAGAACACAAAACATCTATAATGTTATAGACAAAACGTCTATAATGTCAAAGTGAAAAATAAAATCTGCAAATTGTTCTAAATTAGAAATACGAAACAGAAAATAATTGATTGCATTAGTATACCCCCTTTACTATGACACGCCTGATAAGTGGTGCAACCAGTTGTTTTAGAAGCTACATAATTAGTTGAAGTCCACCTTTGTGAAATCAAGGTGTTTCACTAGATTTCCAGTTAAATACACCTGTCTCTGGTAGGTCCCACCGTTGGTTAGTACCATTCTTAACAAATACTATGTTGTCAAGACAAAGGAGTATTCAAAGCAAATCCTGATTTTGGTTCTTCAACAGTGGCAGTCAGATTTAGGATATAAGAACATTTGAATATTCCTGGAGAATATTAAAATCTATTATTAAGAAATTGAGAGGAATTGGCACAATATTGAAGCTGTCTAGAACAGGCCATCTTCAAGAAATGAATATCTGGGCAAGAAGGGCATAAGTCAGGGAGGCCAACAAGAGGCCTATGGCAACTTTAAGGAGTTACAGTCTTCCACAGCTAAGCTGGGAGACACTGTGCATACTGCAACACGGGTGCTTCACCAAAAGTGCATCTTGACAGGGCTTGAGGAATTCTGCAAAGAAGAATGGACAAACATTTCTGTCCACATGTGCAAAGATGGTATAGATTCATCCAGATAGACTCATGGCTGTAAAAGATGCATTTAACAAATATTAACTAAAGGGCGCGAACATTTATGCAATCAATGGTTTTATTTTTTATATTTGTAACTAATTTAGAACAAGATTTTATTTTTCACTTTTTTTGTATTGATCAGTATCAAGAATTCCTGTTTTAATACATTTTGATTTTCATAGTGTAACACAATAAAATGTGCCCAAAGGGGTGAATACTTTTGACTGTAGACATGATAAGTTCTTTCAACCTATATGCAATATATGTTGGAAGGTTACATATGAAACTGTAGACATTCAGAATGACATTTTGTGTTCAGTAGGATGACAAATAATTTCTATGTGAACAAAGACACATCAAAAACCTCCAGCACTCACAGCAAGCAAATAGCTAGCATCCAATGCACTATGGAAAGCATAAAACCATGACCGATCAGCATGGGTGCCACAAGCCAACTCAATCCGTAATGTGTATGATAAACAAGTTCCAAGGAGCAACAGCAAATTTCCTTTATACTGTACTAGTTCAAAGGTCTTTGAGAGTAATTAAATTCTGTTTTTTTTCCCCCTAGCATGCTGGGCATCCTTGTGACATTGTCTTTTCCTATATGAGTCAATAGACTCACACACAGGGACCAAATTCAGCTTAAAAGATTTTCTGCCGGGCACCCTAAGGTATTTCATCATTCGGCAGTGCTGCCTCTGTGCAAGTAATTATCTCCATCTGTAAACACCGCTCTCCTCAGCTTGTCCACCACTTCACTATTTAACTCGCCAGCAGCACATCAGAGTAAATATAGCCAAGCAGTGGGCTGTCTTGTCTCTTAGGAACAAACCAGTGTCATCAGATTTGCTCTATATAAGCTTCTGAAGAGCCATTTGAAGGATGTGTTGGGCCTTAACAAATATGAACATATATGGGGTTAAATTAGACCCAAACATTTGCAAATGATTAAGTGGTGAAAGCGGAAAAAGAGAATTCTTAGGTTTCCTTATATCTCTAATTAATACAGTTAGAGTGACATTTCAAAAGAAAATTCCTTCTAATTTATTTTCTTCTGTTGTGACTGTTATTCATGTGTTTTTAAAGGGCACAGTAGTAAAGGCCTATTTCAGTATGTGTAAGCTAATTTCTTTAATGAAATTGCTCACTGATCCATTGTATGTATCTTAAAACAATTCCAAATGTTAGCTTAGAATTGTCTTTTTAAAAAGCAATCAGTTTGGTTAGTTATGAGATTGAAATAAAGATACTCTCAGAAGTAAAGAACAATGTCGAACACTACATCAACATTATGTGTTTAATACATAATTTATGTAATAATATATTTGTTTTTTTTTTGTCAGGGTCTTGTCATCTGAATCATCTCAGGAACTCCGCTATAAATATATGCACAACAAGTCCTGAACTAGGTAACCATTCAACTTGCCTTTTAGCATGTGTGAAGTGCTGTAACAAACTATCAAGCTCCACTTGGCATAACTCAATGATCTTTAGATTTGATGCAGTCACAAGGGAATATGTGGAGATAGCGGTAAGAATTATCACCAAACACTCCTCTGCACCAACTCCTTCTGAGGTAGCTGGCTCAACATGTTGTCTTCTACAATAAGGTTTGTCCTGAGCAGATCCCTGGCACCTACACACAGCAGCTCCCGCATCACCTGATCAATTGATACTCCAGTGAAATGCTCAATTAAGCCAGTAATTCAAGCAGGAGGAAGGCTAAGATCCAATGCAGAGCTTATTGAAGAAAAAGTCAAACCATTTCCTTTAGGCCCAAAGAATAGAGAAGTGTTTTAAATGTTTATGCCCTCTGTGAAAGCCTCCATGAAGCCTTTCTTGAGTGGTACGTAATGCAATGTGACGGGTACATAAGTCATGATCAACTTCACTTCACATATTGGTGAGACTGGACATGAATGAGCTTGAGAGCTCCTTGTTCATAATTTTTGAGGGCCTTACATTATCTTTGAAGCGTGGCTACAATTTTATATTTTCAAATAATAATAACCTCCTTGTCACATCTTGGCACAGTGGGGAGATCAAACACCATCTCTCCATTTTGAGCATAGACACCTGTTCATTTCCATTATAGCCCTCATCTGTGTGTTCCTGATCATCATCCCTACTTAAGGTCCTTCTTTCCTCATACAGTTGTGCTCAAAGGTTTGCATACCCTCGGAGAATTGGTAATATATGTACCATTTGTAAAGAAAACATGAGTGAGCAGGCAAAACACAGGTCTTTTATTTCTTATGGGATTCACATTCAACTGTAGGTTATAACTGAATGGCACAATCATAAAACAAAACATGGCAACAAAGAAAAAAATGAACTGACCCCTGTTCAAATGTCTACATACCCTTAGTTCTTAAAACTGTATTGCCCCCTTTAGCATCAATGACAGCGTGTAGTCTTTTGTAATAGTTGTCTATGAGGCCCCGAATTCTTGCAGGTGGTATAGCTGTCCATTCATCTTGGCAAAATGCCTCCAGGTCATGCAAAGTCTGGTCGTCTTGCATGAACCGCACCATTGAGATCTCCCCAGAGTGGCTCGATGATATTAAGGTCAGGAGACTGTGATGGCCACTCCAGAACCTTTTTCTGCTGTAACCACTGGAGGGTCAACTTGGCCTTGTGCTTAGGGTCATTGTCATGCTGGAAAGTCCAAGAGCGTCCCATGCGCAGCTTTCGTGCAGAAGAATTCAAATTGTCTGTTAGTATTTTCCGTCATTGTTTGGATTTCATTCCATTGTATGTTGTTTTGTTTTCGCATTTCAAGTTCAGTTACATTTTAGTTATTTTAGTGAAGTCCTACTAGCCAAGACCAGTGTGGGCACATTTCACAGAACTTGTGACAAAACTATCATCAGCATTGTATAGAACATTTATTCAATACATTTATTCATTAACAAGTTAAGCAAAAAGTAACTTTCAGTAACCTTTTCTCCCTAAAACTATGGCATTTTTTCCGGTTTACACCGGGTAATGTGCACATTCAGGTGCACTCATGGCTTGATGTAAGTTTGTGTAAATGTTTTTACCAGAAGCAAATTCTGTGGATGGAGTGATTGTGAAATATTTCATATCCACAGATTTAGCTAACTTTGCCAGCCTTGATAGAATGTCAGCAAAAAACACTGGATTAGCTTAAAAAGGTCCTGGAATGGCCCAGTCAAGACCAAAATTTTGTGCTGGTCAGAAAATGCTGTGTTTTTAGACAGACCCATGTCAGCATGCACTGCTATATTATACACCCGGTTCTAGTGACTATAGCAGTTGTGACTAGTTATCTGTCATTCATATGTCTGGCAAGTACAGCTGTACTTGGCTAGCAAACACCAGAAAATTTTCATTGACCGCCAACATGGCAACTGGGTTGACTCTGTACTGTAGTTACCAAACAAAATAGACTTAACATCTGGGTAGCGTCCAAAAATATAGAACTAATTGAACAAACGACTTGGCCATGTCTGTAGCAACCAAAATGTGAGGAAGCATAATGAAGGCATTGCTAAGGCAGCCTAGGCTATTGTAGTAATGTCACAAATTATCAGCATAACAGGTACTAATGTGCCATAGTTACTGTACATGGCAACAGTCAGAGGAATGGTAGGGGTTTATTAATGTTAGAAAATAACCACATTCTTGTAGACAACATTTTTAACGTTTAGCTAAACTAGTCATTTAAAAAATACTGGTAATGCCCAGTTGTTTGTTAATTACTTATGTCTGTTTGGTGAAAACACACCATTTGATGGAAACATTTACAGATTTTAGAATACTACAAGCAACCTCATCTAAAATGCCTATCTAGCTTGAGAATGTTTTGGATCCAGATAATGTATTCCATTAATGCATAGACAACGTCTGTGTCACAGTGACAGTGTACTCAATAGGCTAAGTGAATAAGGTGCAGTGAAGTCCTTCAACGTTCTTCTCAAAGGGGTTGACAAAGTCATCTGCAGGGTGGAAAGGTGGATACATGAGAGAGGGAAAGGTGGCAAATAGTTCCATGGGATTAGAAGAAGAAGCTTGACATTTGGAATTACAGAAGTGGCTATAGCAGCATATAGAGGAAGTCAGGAAGATCGTTTAGAGCGGATGGAGTGAAAGGATGATAGGTAATCTGGAAGTTTCTTTTTCATGCATTTCTGCCCAGCTGCCTACATCCTTTTTCTGTGAGCTTGTCATGAGTCACTTAGAGAGTATGAGAGGAGGGCTAAGCTGGCCCGAAAGAAAGGGGACAGTGAGTCATAGGAGAAGAGGAAGGGTGGAGAGTGGACTCAAGAGACGAATGGGAAAATAATTAAACAGGTTGGAGAGAGTTTTATGGAAGAGAAAAGAGCTGTAGGGGAGTGAGAGCAATTATTACCACAGCGAATGCTAGGTGGGGACTGAAAGGGTGGAGTCGGAGAAAAGATAAAAGGAGACATAGTGAACAGAGACCTGGAAGTGGACTGCAGTGAGTTTAGTTGAGAAACAGCTTTTAGTAACAATGACAAAAGAGGAAAAGAGTGGAAAGAAACAGGTGGAAAGAAATAAATGAACGACAGTGTTAGGAGGTTGAAGTTCCCCCGCATTATGAGAAGTGAGCAAGCATCAGGAAATGGGCTGATCAAGCTCATTAAATCTCCAACGGCAAGATTCTCCAAGTCAGGTTCCTGAATGGCAGCATAGGCCAAAATGAACAGCCTGGTTCACAGCAGATCAACAGGTCCAAATGTTCCTGGAGAGCAGAATGGCCACAATGGCTGTGCAGAATCCAGAACTGGATTATAACAGTTGCAGCCGGGGCATGCAGAGTGTGTCTAAAAAAGACTGGGAGAGGAATAAACATGCATAGTTTGTTAAAGAAGCACAAATTGTGATCTGAAAAGATAATAATAATTTTCCAAGTTAATACAAGAGACTGGCGTAGAGCCTTTTTTTCTTTTCCTCGTTGAATAACTGGACAACTCAGCAGAACTGGCTTTGTTTTAGCGACAGTCTTTAGTGCAACAACACTGCTGCTAGACAAGACTGACGCCTACACCGGACACTGAAAACTGATGACACCTAGCACAGAAGAAACAACTTTCCCTCTAATACAGGTACTGATTATCGAAACAATGACAAATTGCCTTCACTAGTAGATTTGTCAACAACCAGCTAGCAGCAAGTTACGAGAAGTCAGCAATTCACAGTTTGAATAAGCTATACTACAAGAATTTCTGGATGAAGCGCAATTGTGAGGAATAACTGTTAGTACATTGCTCAAGGGCACAATGGTAGGTTTTTTATTTTAAAGTAATTAAAAACTTGAATGGCCTCTACTACAGAGACAAAGATATCAAGATTTCCAACAATTCAAACATTGTTAATGTCAATGAAAAGTAGTAGACATTGGTATTGTTTTCTCATGAATGTTCCTAACCATGCTCCTTTGTTGTGTCACATATCAGATCCTTGCCCTGTTTTGCTGATACTTCCTGATACTGCAGGAATCCACAAAGTGCCGACTTGAGTGTTTAGTGCTCATTTTGACCAAAAGTACATTATTGAAAATTATAATTTCTTAATCAAGAAACTTCTTGCATGCAGACTAAAAATGTAAAATTTAAAGTTAACCAAAACGTGTACACTTGACTGTGTCTCAATCTGGCCACAACTTTCTGGGTTAATGTAATCTGGAAGGGGAGCGAGAGCAAAGAGGTTCACAAGCAGGTCCTCTATCTCTTCTCTCCCTGACATATTTAGTTTCACACGAGGGACTTAGGAAATCAATAGTCTTCTCAAATGAGCCTCCATCGATTCATTGTCCCAGGCAAACCTTGGCTATGCTTCAATGATCACCTTTTCTGTCCCATGCAGTAATACCTAACAAACGGTAACACTTTCAATGAAGCCCATATGCATAATGCATATACAGCATTATATTGTACATGTACTCACAATGCAAAAATCCAGTATAATTATGTAGTTATAGACACACATAGATCGCCATTGAAAACCAAGCATTTCATTGCCGTAACTTGTTACTGCAAGTGACAAATAAACCTTTTGAACTTGAACTTTGAAACTCACTAAATCTGTAAACTAAAACTCCAAATGCTTTATAAGAATAATCATAATCACTTAAACGTAGCCAAAAGCAAAATACTGCTTTATAATTTCTGGTCACTTCTTACTCAAGGATCATACAGCACGATATGACCATCGATGTGATACATTTCTGACATGACTCCAATATTTCCACTCTACAGATGAAATTCGCAACTAGTGATTCCTTTAACCCATCCCTCTTCTTCTTCCTCCTGCCCATCGCTGGAGATTCCCATTCTCCACTTCCTTCATCAACTCATCTCTGACTGTTGGTTGCGTCCCTTCTGAGATCAAAATGGCAGGACCAATATCTACTCTGTCTTTCCTTTCAAAAACACTTGAGAATGCTGCCACAGACCAACGCCTGCTGTCTCTCCCATCTATCTCCTCGACCCTAAACATTCAACAAGATGGCGCTCCGCTGTAGCACAGGGGCTCTTTGCACTCTGTCCTCTGTTCTCATCCTCAGTTACATGTCCAATACATTTGACAATCGGACCCCCCTCTTCATCCTCTCAGGCTCTGCACACTCCTGGATTTCATTCTACGTCGCAGGCTGTTACTACCAGGGGACGTGGAGAGCGTGTCTTCCTTGTGGGCTCTCGCTAGTCATGTCCACCCCTGGCAGTTCTACGACCTATCCTCTTTACTCAATACACCAAGTCACTTGATTCCTTCATATCTTAACATGGTATCTCCTATCATTGCAATGCAGATGACCCTGAACTACTTCCCTGTTTGGCAGACATCACTGTTTGGTTGTTGGCCAACAAACTCCGGCTCAACCTCAATGGAGCAGGTTTTTCTCAGGGGGAAGTTGTCTCCATCATAGTTGAAACCTTCACTGTGTCTCACTCGCAGAGTGCAAAGAACCATGATAGAACCTCGGACTACACCCTGTCATTCTCCACAAACGTCAAGGCGGTGACTTGTTCCTGCAGGTTCATGTTCTACAAAATTCATAGAGTACAACCTTATCTCAGACAGGAAGCAGCGCAGATCATAATCCAGGCACTTGTCATCTCATGTTGGGACTACTGCAACTCACTTTTGGTTTGGCTCCCTGTTTGTGCCATCAAACTCCTGCAACATTTCCAGAACACTGCAGACCATCTGGTATTTAATCTTACCTATCATCTGGTATTACCATCTGGGATTTCTGGTATTACCATCTGGTATTACCATCTGGTATTACCATCTGGTATTTAATCTTATCTATCTTTTCACATGAAACCACGCTCCTCCACACCCATGCCTTCTACTTGAATCCTGCATGCACTACAAAAACCATGGTGCTTGCCTACAGAGCAGCAAGGGAAACTGCCTCTGCCTACCTTCAGGCTCTGCTGCAACCCATTCCTCTATCGGGTCAGCTGATCCAGCAGCAGTCTTAAAAGATAATTTGACATATATTTCGGGGGGAAATACATATCATGCATAATGACAATAACTTCCTGCTCAATGTTTTGTGAGTACCAAAAAAAACCTTTTTATTGGTCCCTTTAAGGATGTTTTGAAGAACATTCAGGGGTGGATTTTTGAGGGGTGTTCTTCAAATTTTTCTTTAAACAATGATTAAAAGGTGTTCTTTAAATTATGTTTTCACATTTTTTGCTTAAAGAACTTACAGGGACTTTCTTCCTTGAACTTACAGAACTTTCTGTCAGTTTCAGTGAAGAATCCCCACAGGATTCTTCCAGAATTTTCTTTTTAGAATGTACCACACTGTCTCATCCCAATAACCTTTTGAATGGGCACCAGGAAGTAGAAGATTATGACATGTCTTTCACCTAAGTATCAGCACCAAACTATTTTGATTTTCCACTAGGAAGTCAGTCCGATCAGAGTTCAGGGTCACTAAACTTACAACCACAATTAGTTTGCAGGTGCCTGACCAGCCTGAAGAGGTCGCTAGAGCATCATCTGCCAAGGAAATCCCTGCTGACACTGCCACACCCCACCCTTTGTTATGCTTTACATGTTTTACTCCAGCCGCATGTCACATAGCAGCACTGCCTAGGCTCAAACCTAGACTGTGATGGACAGCATAGCACTATGAAAAAACATCTTAAACCACTGTGTCACTTGGGAGACCTTATAACCAACATTTTCATCACTCTTTTCACTGTGAAGATTCTTAATGGAATTCACATAGCAAGTTGTGTAAGATTTACTCAAGTGTGTGCGGTCATCTCTCATCCATTTGTGCATCTTGACACCTCACTTGAGAAGGCAGTGTTTATGTTATGGTTTTGGATTGGAAGTCTCGGTGTATGGAATGCAGGAGATGTAGTTCAAATGAGTACTGGAGCTCACTGAGCCGTTTATTACTGCGGTAAGAGAACATCCTATAACAGGTTTTATCCTCAGCTGAATGTAATCTGTAGCACTGAGCAGATTACATTCTGCTCAGTGCTACACTGGTTTTTTTTTTATTTCCCCATCCAGCAGTACTCAAGGAGTGTCCAAGAAAACAAACTTTAACCTAAAACAATGACAGTGACTGATAAATAACAAGACAATTTCTTTGTTATAATGCCTTTTTTACGTGCAATTCATCCATTGAGGGACAATCTCATTTCATGTTTATTTTGCTGGTTTGTAAGTTGAAGGTATTTCATTTTGTGTTATGATGTGAAAATAATAAAAGGGATATTTAATTGAAATGTAATTTGTGTCATGTGCAAATAACCACAGTCTCTCATCTCATTAATGCCATCAAATATCTCATAAACAGCAGTTCTATTCCTGATTTTGGAAAATGTCATGCTTATTATTCATTGATTGTAGGAATCTTCCAACCAGGACTTAAGGAAAACCAGGCAATTTTGGGAAGCGTCAGCTTGAGTAAGGACCACAAGTTGAAGTCTTTGGCATGGCTACTTATCATTCAGTTGTCTTGTTTCCTCCATTATCCAACTGCCCCACACTGGGTTTGAAAAACTGGTCCACTAAACACTTTGTCAAGTCATTTATGGTTACAAATGTATCTATGCATCTAAATCACCTACTAAAATAAGCAACCCAATAACAGCCCATAGCTAAAGGAAACTGCAGAATCTTAGCTTTATTGCTTGACAGTTCAACCAATACTCGGGTATGCACTTTATTCTTATTAATATACATGTCACTTCAATGTGGAGAGTAGGGTCAGTTCTCCTTCTCCTTTGTAAATCTTTTATAAATCTAAGGAACGCACTCTCTAAATGTTCCTTGTGTCCTGCTCTGTTTAACCTCAGGAGGACAAGAGGTCTTGGACCACTAAAAGACTTGTAGCTGTCCCTGTCCAAAGTTCATATGAGGCACATAGCCCACCTGAACTCTCTTCCTGGTTGTGTTGCAGATCAAGTAGTTGATGATACTTGACGATTTTGGCTGCCACTCTACTGATCATTCCCCCCCTAAATGTCCTTTTCCTTGTCCATCTGGTCATGCTGCTGACTTGGATTATATTTTACAGACTCTGGACACAGCCCACATGCATTTATTAATTATTACAATTTGTACTCTTAAAATGTTCACCTGGACTGGCCACCCCTCAGAGCCTGGTTCCTCTATAGTTTATTTCCTAAGTTTCGGCCATTTTAGGGAGTTTTTCTTAGCTACTGTGCATCACCCCTGTTGTTGCTTGCTCTTTGGGGTTTCAGGCTGGGTGCTTTGTAAAAGCACTTTGTGACAATTGCTGATATGAAAAGGGCTTTATAAAATACATTTGATTGACTGATAGATTGAATGTCACACAAACAATCATATGTGGCAACTGTAAAAATAAAAAATAAATTGCCACAGACATAACCAACAGCAGTGTATCCATTCACAGTGCAAAATGAAGCACAACATTCATTAACCTTTTCCCTATACCAGAGTTGTTATGGGGAAAGGCAATGTAGTGCGTGATTGTTTAGGTAGCTATATTTGTAAATAATGTAAGCTAACATTATCTGCTTGTATAACTGTTAATAGCAAAAACTTTAACTAGTGTTAGTGAGTTCAATTCACATTATTTGTTAGCTTTGAAAAACAGACAAAGAAATATACTGAACTAGCTTTGAGATTAGCACAAACTAGTACAAGTATACTCAAGCTCTGCATTCAGCAGATCCAGTTGTTGAAGTAGTTATTATATGGAGAGATAAACAATTTGTGTCAATTTGACTAATCCAAAATTTCATGAGAAAAATGCTGCAATCCTGTTCATTGCTGTAATGTTTTTTTTTGCATGCTTAACCATGGCTGTCTACAAACTTAGTGTATTTCTGCCTGACTCTTGGGTTTTTTGGGAAGTGGAATACAATACTGCAATAGGCTCCATGTCGAACGTGACAACACGGGTAAGACAGATGTCCGCTGAATATGCAAATATGCTCTAGGAGATAATGTGCATTGATAGGAGAATTCAGTGACCAAAACATTTTAATTGGTAAGCAAAACCAATTTAATTATTTAGTGTGGGGGGGATTGCTTGTGACCTTACGATGTTTTCTCAATGCTTGGTTCCCAATACAATAATACTGCGATTACTTGTTTTGCGTTGTACTCAGTATTGCGAAATGATATTGTGATATATTACAATTTATTGTTCATTTTTCTCATTTAATAGTCATACACACAAGGACAAACATTGGAACATCCATCACACCTCATTATAAAAAAAATACTTTTAATCAACTGCTTTTATTTAAAACAATTATTTGTGCAGATGAATACTATGAACAGTTTTGACTGAACACAGCTGGGAAGAGATCTTGGGCTACATAGAAACCTTGCTATGATGCTGTTAACAAGCAGGAAATAAGAAAATACTATTTAAAAAAGGTCATTTTAGAACATAAAATATACATTAAAAAACTCAACCATAAAACACAAAACACGTGTATGCTGTGTAATGTTTCCTATAGATAAAATATTTCTAGTAACAAATAATGTGGTATATTGTTGCTCAATTTCCAAAGCATCTTGTTACCACACTGGAGGTCAAAATATCTCCAATCTGATATTTTCAGCAGCCTCTGAAAAATCAGGTTACCATGGTAACAGAGACAATAGCACTTGGTTTATTCTATGAAAATAGTGTCATTGTCTTCCTCGCCTTAAACATCAGGAAAAACATTTAAGAGTGTCAGATAATTACAGCAAATATGTTATTTTCTTGTAATTTAAGTAATTAATACACCACACACAAGACAGTTATACTGCATGAAATTGACTTTGTCCCTCATGTCGTCAATCAATCAATCAATCAAATGTATTTATAAAGCCCTTTTTACATCAGCAGTTGTCACAAAGTGCTTTTACAAAAGCACTTTGTCGTGATTTAGAAATATTGTAACATTCTTGAAACATTGAAATATTCTTGCTGGTCTGTCTATCAGTTTGCCTTGACTTGTAGTCTCCTCATTACTTGCTTTAGACACTCACAGTACTAACCCCCCCCCCCCCCCCCCCC
>JACXGI010002367.1:29827-61531 GCA_016801175.1 Esox masquinongy | reverse complement strand
AAAGAAAAGTAGAATGCAATTATGTGCAAATCATTTAAACCCTATATTCAGTAGAAAATAGTACAAAGACAACATATCAAATGTAGAAACTGAGAAAGGTTATTGTTTCTTGAAAATTACATGCCCATTGTGAATTTGATGCCACCAACACGTTTCAAAAAAGTGGGGACAGGGGCAACAAAAGACTGGAAAAGGTGTGTAATGCAAAAAGACGAACCTGATGGAACATCTCACAACTAGTTAGATTATTTGGCAACAGGTCAGTAACATGATTGGGTATAAAACATGGTTGGAAACAGGGTTGCAAGTTTTGGTAAAGGGATTGTCTTTTCCAATACCTTAAAATGTCATAGTACAAAGGAATGTTATATAGTTGGACTACTTAAAAAACTAAAATATTACCTAGATATTCAAAATAATTCACAAGGAATAACTGTTCCTCAATTTCATTGGAAGTGGGGGAGAGAGAAAAAGTCAAGCTGAGTGTGTACTCCGAGTGTGTACTCTACTCTAAGGGTAAAGACAAATCACATGATTAAGTGGTCATCTTGTCTTCAGATTTGTCACTGGTGTTAATTTTCCTGCTGGTAACAACAGTAACATGATGATAACACCAGAGATAAGTAACACCACCAACTTGTTTTAAAATTTCTAACATAATGGGCTTTATTTGTGAAGACAAGATGAGATTGCAAGATGCTTGCAATTATTAATCTCTACAGAAGTTAGAGATTCATTTATACAAATACATGGATTACGAAAATATTAGAAAAGGTTACAAAATAATATGCAAGTGTGCACAGTTGGATCAATAATCAGGAAGTGGAAGCTGGATCACACCACCCAAGTGTTTCAAAGAAAAGGCCCTCTCAAAAGTCAGTGCTCAAACAAAAAGACTTGTTAGAGAATCACCAGATACGCCAACGATCACTATGAAGGAGATAAAGAGTTCAGTGTCTGGTAGTGGAGTGATGGTGCACCAGTCAAGCGTATGATATCGAGAGCTTTGCATAAAATTTGCTTGTATCAGATGGTGGCTAGAAAGAAACTGTTACTCAAAAAGTACCATCTGTAACCATGAGAATGACCTAGCTGTGATGTGGCAAAAGACTGTGTGGTAAAAGATTAATGAAACCAAGATGACAAGAACTCTAAGCCCTATGTGTAGTAAGATCAAAAGAGCTATTCAAAGCCCTCAGAAGAAAGATTAGTAATGCCCACCAGTCAATGTTAGACACTGACAGACAGTAACAAGAAAGGGTTACAATTTCCCCCTTACATCCCAAAAATTGAAAAGGGCGGAAATGCTAGGAGAAACATTTATTAAAATAGCAGTGCACGTTTGTGATAACACTTTTGTGGTGATTATTGTTCCTATCAGTACTGAAATATCAGGTATTTAGTATTGAAATAAAAGGTTTTAAATAATTTTACCAGTCCTCGTAGTATGAACAAAATTACATGAATTGAGCAGTTCAAAAACAATTATTTCCGTTCACAAATATTTTCACAATTTGCTTTTTTAAATATTATATGTACATTTCTGCTTGGGATGCATGTTTCCTTTTCACGACTATTAAACTAATGTTTCTGTCATTTCCACATATGGATTCATTATAAAGAGTCTATTCTCAGAAATAACTAATGGTGAATATACAGTACCTGAACTGAACCGTAATGCAATTTAAACTCACACCCCTGAAGTCCATTGGAGTCTAACTTAATTAAGTCTGCCTAAGTTTCAGTATGATGATTTAGTGGTGCAGTCTGTCACCCCACTGAGACAAACTAATGATTATATTGCAGTGGACTCCACAGACAGTCTAAGACAACATTACACCATGATGTAATTAAATGATTCAGTGGGCCGGTGTCCAAAGACTAAAATTGCAATTCCTTCTCCACATTTGAGATAGATTGTTATCATTTCTCACACACACACACACACACACACACACACACACACACACACACACACACACACACACACACACACACACACACACATATATATATACAGTATCTCACAAAAGTGAGTACACCCCTCACATTTTTGTAAATATTTGATTATAACTTTTCATGTGACAACACTGAAGAAATGACACTGCTACAATGTAAAGTAGTGAGTGTACAGCTTGTATAACAGTGTAAATTTGCTGTCCCCTCAAAATAACTCAACACACAGCCATTAATGTCTAAACCGCTGGCAACAAAAGTGAGTACACCCCGAAGTGAAAATGTCCAAATTGGGCCCAATTAGCCATTTTCCCTCCCCGGTGTCATGTGACTCGTTAGTGTTACACGGTCTCAGGTGTGAATGGGGAGCAGGTGTGTTAAATCTGGTGTTATCGCTCTCACACTCCCTCATACTGCTCCCTGGAAGTTCAACATGGCACCTCATGGCAAAGAACTCTCTGAGGATCTGAAAAAAAGAATTGTTGCTCTACATAAAGATGACCTAGGCTATAAGAAGATTGCCAAGACCCTGACACTGAGCTGCAGCACGGTGGCCAAGACCATACAGCGGTTTAACAGGACAGGTTCCACTCAGAACAGGCCTCGCCATGGTCGACCAAAGAAGTTGAATGCATGTGCTCAGCATCATATCCAGAGGCTGTCTTTGGGAAATAGACGTATGAGTGCTGCCAGCATTGCTGCAGAGGTTGAAGGGGTGGGGGGTCAGCCTGACAGTGCTCAGACCATACACCGCACACTGCATCAAGTTGGTCTGCATGGCTGTCGTCCCAGAAGGAAGCCTCTTCTAAAGATGATGCACAAGAAAGCACGCAAAAAGTTTGCTGAAGACAAGCAGACTAAGTACATGGATTACTGGAACCATGTCCTGTGGTCTGATGAGACCAAGATAAACTTATTTGGTTCAGATGGTGTCAAGCGTGTGTGGTGGCAACCAGGTGAGGAGTACAAAGACAAGTGTGTCTTGCCAACAGTCAAGCATGGTCGTGGGAGTGTCATGGCCTGGGGCTGCATGAGTGCTGCCGGCACTGGGGAGCTACAGTTCATTGAGGGAACCATGAATGCCAACATGTACTGTGACATACTGAAGCAGAGCATGATCCCCTCCCTTCGGAGACTGGGGCGCAGGGCAGTATTCCAACATGATAACGACCCCAAAAACACCTCCAAGATGACCACTGCCTTGCTAAAGAAGCTGAGGGTGAAGGTGATGGACTAGCCAAGCATGTCTCCAGACCTAAACCCTATTAAGCATCTGTGGGGCATCCTCAAACGGAAGGTGGAGGAGTGCAAGGTCTCTAACATCCACCAGCTCTGTGATGTCGTCATGGAGGAGTGGAAGAGGACTCCAGTGGCAACCTGTGAAGCTCTGGTGAACTCCATGCCCAAGAGGGTTAAGGCAGTGCTGGAAAATAATGGTGCCCACACAAAATATTGACACTGGACATTACAATACAAAATCATTTTATGAGAGGCCAAGCACGGGCCCCCCACCCATCGCGGGCCCCCCACCCACCGCGGGCCCGGGTGCAGCTGCACCTCCTGCACCCCCGATAGGTCCTTACGCCACATAAATTACTATTAACATGCTGTATATATTTGCTCAGTCAAGCATTAACTCAACAATCAGCAAAGGTTCACTTGGCTGCTGCTGACAGGAACTAAGATCAGTGAACTAATGAACTAATCCTAACCCTACAAAAAGGTTCTCTGTAGAACTTTTATGGGTTCATACTATATATGAAGCAAGCAATAAAAACATGTTTGGTTCTACAGTATATGGAAAAAATTTCAATTTTTAGTGAACTATTATTCTGACAATGGACTCGAAATAATGTAAACAGAGCTTGTAGAAAACTGAGGTTTTCAAATTAGTGTTACGGTAGTAAAAGCAATCAAGAAGCAGTTGCGAGGAAGCAAAGCTTTTTAATGTGGTGTAGCATTTGAGAACAAGATCCCAAAACAATGTGTACAAATCAGACTAAGGTCGGCGAGACCAAGATATACTGTACACGTAATAGGACAGAAAATAACTAGAGAAAGTGACACATAGTGTGAAAAAACATCTAGACACGTTACAGTGCAACAATGAATAAGGGGAACTGAGGGATACATATAAGTGCACATATATGGGAATGGGAACAATATGCATATAATGGGTATGACGAAGATTAAGTATTTGGACGGTGGCAGCTTGAAAACCTGCAACGCCGCGTGCTGTGAGGGAGGAGTGTTGAGGCAGGCGTCACAATTTGGGATTTTTGTCTGATAGTAATTCTGCTTGTAGAATATGCATGTATGACTTACACATCCAGTCCAAAGTGGAGGTTTACACCTATAGTTATAGAGGCCTCATTAAATTACAGATTCGTAGAACGGTTTTGTTATATTTAGATAATAATAATAAAGGTATGTTAATAATAATAAAGTTATATTAATGGAAAACTGCTAAAAATGTAATAATAACTATCCTACATTTAAAGTGGTGTTGGATTTAGAAGAAATAGCAAGGCATGTTAAATTTTGCCTATAAAACAATATTAGATGTCTTGGAGTGTTTTCAAACAGTCAATCAAGCTGTCAAGTACAGCGCACATTCCAGTGTTCAAACCTAAAGTGCTGCATGGGATTTAAACCAATGTGACTTTGCGGCCAATGTAAATAACCACTATTTGTTCTGTATCATGCAATGTAACTTTATTTACAACTCTAAAGTTTGACTGGCATTAGAAGTGTAGCTATGGTAACAGTCGTATTTTCTAAGACTTGTGTTCTTCATTACCATATATACCAAAAAACTCAAAAGTAAATAAGAATTTAGAACTTTCCAGCCTGGGGGATAATACCATTGTGGCATCATGACCTCTAATATAGGACCTAATATTCACTTTTACAAGTACATTTGGTCAACAATGAAATCTTAATGTCAGATGGGCCAGGTGTCTGGATATTGATTGAGGAGACTGAGTTGGGTCTAACTTAATTTAATCTAGAGGCATTGAAATGTACTGACATGCTTAAAAAAAACTTACAAAGTAATCAGTTTTGATTAATTTTGAAAAAAGGTAAAGATCACCTTATAGATTCATATGTAACTGTGGCAACATTCTCAATTTCTATCAGGAACCAATCATTCTTTTTTCATTACTGGTGTTGTTTTGGAATCCGGTTAGTGGCAGCTTTCAAATATATTCAATTTCTGGACTGATATTACACAATGTCAAGTTTTTTTATAGGGTGAAACTATATTGTTATAAAGTACAATGTTGTCACTCCATAGCTGTGCTTGAGATTTGTTCAAATATAAGATGCTTAGATTTGAACAGACACTAAACCTCTACTGCAGTCTGTCTGCAGCAGTCTGTCTTTTTCACAGATTTAATTTTTCCCAAACTGAATATAAGTAAAGAAATATCTATTTGTGCTCTGCAATATAAAGACAACACCAGAAAAATGACAGGTACTCTCTCTTATCTGTCTCACCATTTTTAATTTTAAACACCCTATTTAGTATTTGAAAACAGGAGACCTGTAATTGCATGCCTCACTGCACTTCTGTCTGTATGTGTTCCTCTTTGGTGCAGATCTCCATTCTAGTATGGTTTTCTAATCAGGAGACAGTGGCAAGCAGACTAAAAATGTATGCAGTTTTATTGGATTGCAAAGAACAGAGAAATGCTACATAGGATAAGAGCAATCATGTTGCTAGATGTATGTTTTTTTGGAGCGAAACTCACTTGACAACTCGCTTGAAATCTGCCAATGGAGCAACTGAATTAAATTTTTTCAGATAGTTTGAACAGTAGGCAAGTCGTCAAGGAGGGCGCTCCTATGTTTTCTCATGGACAAAACAAAAGATTTTTCCCTTGGTTGAGAGATTCGGGTAGCCTTTCAGTTACTGGTGAGATCCATTAATTACTAGGTCAATTGCTGCCCCTGGTTTAGGGACAGGGTCAGTGTTAGCAGCTCAAAAGTTCATTATATACCCATAGAAAGAAAAGGTGTATCATTTTATAGAACATTTCATATAATTCTGCAAATTACAAACATCAAGCCAAAACCATAGTTAAAAATATTGTGATTTCGCTTCTCAAGCCAGTGGTGCTGGAAACCAACCTTCTCCCTCCTAGGACATTGTGTTTTTCTCATTTGCATGAATCTTTCATGGACAATGTCTCAGAGCTCCCTGTTAGAGTCTCGTCTGTGTTCCCAAGGGGAGTCATCGGCATGGAGAAAGAAAAAGTCGACAAGCTAATTCTCTCCATGGCTTTTTAGAAACATTACCATTCTGACATGGTAATTAATTAGTTGGACTCTCCAACTGCGTGTCTTTGGGGCTGCTCATGTGTTTTGCAGCTTATACCAGCAGTGTTTAGGTACTGTAACACTAACAAGCAACAAGGCCAAGTTCAGCTGGGCCAGTAAATGAGATGAGACCCGTTGGTTGAATATGCATGAGGGTATTTGATTGCTATGAGATGGTACAATAGCTGTAACCCTATTAGAGAGAATTCAAAAATTGCCACATTGGTGTTGATTAACGCAAGGGACAGCAATGAATATTGGTGACAGTTTTATCAACTGAATTAATCTTAGATTTTTATTGGCCAATGCGCTAGATATGTTGCCAACTGTCATTTTAAAGAGTTGTCTGTTTTGGCCAGTTCTACCCACTGATAGAAAACCTGTGTCTGTCCATAGACACCAGCCTGAAACCAGACAAAAAGGACAGTAGTGACCCTATACCTGAGGTCTGTGCTAGTAGAGACCAACAGAAATGTTGGAATGTTACTCTAAGGAGAATATTCTCTGATCCGGCATTATCTGTTGGTCCACATGACATGGTGCATGTCATAGCTCTTATGAGACCTGTTCTGAAAACCTATCGTCACATGAGGCCAGGAGTCAAAACACTGTCATGTGTTATTGAATGGAACCTGTGTAGTCACGTTACAAACAATTTGCTGACTCAGGTTTTGATAACCAAGTGCAACACCAACAAATTTGAATGAGTGTCTTCACTCTGTTGGAAGTTAGTGTAGTTGGTAGTAACCATAGAAATGTTCAATCATCTCTGGCAATATCTATTTCAGTATCTATTACACCTTATTACCAATTTCAATAGGCTACTACTGCCATTAGGGACGTTCAGCGGTGGCTCAGTGGGTAGTGTCACAGACTATCCAGTAGAAGTACACAAGTTCAATTCCTGGTTATTTTCACCCAAAATTAAACTTGACTAATTATTGTTTTTACATTTTTTCATTTAGAGCATTCTATGGCTCTGGCTTTATCATCCAAATCATTATAATGGATGCATTGTTTAAAAAAAACATGTTGAAAAATAGTGACGGGCTGTTCCAGTTCTTTCGACACTCACTGCATCGGAACAATGTCTCGAGGAGTGATGGGCTGCTATGCACACACGCTCGATACTGTTCCGAGCTTATCGACACCCTACCGACACTCACTGAATCAGAACAATGTTCTGAAACATTTCTGGTCACCTGACGGCAGGTGTCGAAACACTGTCACGTGATATTTAACGAAACCACCAAGTGTCGATTGAGTGTCCGAGACCTGACTGCCTCAGGCTTTGAACTTTGTGGCAATACCAACAACTTTGAATTAATTGTGTCAATTTGATGCAAGAGAAAAATGTGTGAGATGAATGAGAGATTGTGAGAGTTGGCTGTGTGACAATTGTTTGAAATAAGTCTGGTTAGTTGAAAGTCGTTTTAAAGTGCTTGTTGCAAAGCACAGGTTTCCACAATTCACCGGCGCCTGAGCGCCCTGCCGATCGGTGTCGACACTTTCAAACACCGAGCTCTATTTAGCAATGGGCTCTCTGCACAACCGCATCTGCGGTTAGGCCCCAGGTTACCCTATAAGGCAGGGAAGTGGGTGTAAGGCCCCAGGTTACCCTATAAGGCAGGGAAGTGGTGAGGACATCTATTGCCAACAATGGCAATAGATGTCCTCACCAGTGCTTGACACTGCCTTTGGTCTTAATTAACATGATTACACTGTTTATTCCTGCAATATTTCTATTTTATTGCACAGTTATAGCAATCTGAACTTTATGGGAAGTATTATTGTTCTACAGTAGAAAAACCTAGACCTAGGTTGAAAGGCTTCCATCCAGTTGTCATCAGATTTTCAAAAAAGTATTCTTGTGTGAAAATGTGCATGGATTAAATACACACATTTTCCATTTGTGTTTCCACCAAATTGAATTTTTGCAGAGAAAAAGAAATGTGTGTTGACAAACATCTGAAAAATGACCTTTTCACTTTGTTTCCAATTTCATGAGCTTGATGTTTCCATTTCAAATCTACCAATAGTTGTAACACAAACACTGTTGTGTTAAATAGCAAATGTGCCCTCTTTGGTCTTGGCACCTGCACTCTAAGAACAGCTTGCAAGCAGTGCGTGTAAGCTACACTACATGAGAGATTATTAGAGCAAGCATTTTTATTTGTCAAGCCAAATGGCAGCCATGCATCACATCTCACCAGAAGTAGGCCCATGATGTTATTGGGAAGGAGCATCAAGATTATTATTGTGCACTTTCACCAGTCTTTGAAGTTAATAACTTATGTTGTCTATAGCCTAACAAACTGCATGTTTTCTCGAGTGTGGAAGGACTACATGAATCATAGTTAGGTTTCACCAGCACTTACAGTAAAGACGCAATCTAAGTTTGATCCATTTGTATTTACTTATAACTGAATGACGTGTACCCATTGACTCTTAAAGAATATCACTCAAAAATGTGCAGAGCCTGTGGTTGTTTAGAGCATGTTCCAGGTTTACACATCTACAGTATAATCCTTTTTCCAACTGATGTTAAATTCCCCACTACAACCATTCAATTTGTTTTTCCCACCAATCTGTATCCCTTCTGTAATTTGAAAACTGTAAAATGTAAAGAATAACCCCTGAAAAAATACTAAAATCCAAATAAATGCATCAGTTCATTCCCCATTTTATTTTACTCAACTGTTTGTAAACAATATGAATGTTATTTCTCATAATGTATCCGTACATCCATATGTCTACGAATTTGCGAGTGGTTACATTTCTCCAGCCCAGTCTCATTAACTGTTTACCAAATCCGTGGCAGGACATCCACTCTGCTGTGGTTTAAGTCCCAGAAGATGAAGCCAAAGAAGTTGTGAAATTATGTTTTGAAACTTTTGTTTTTCTACTGCTTGATTGGTTAAATACATTTTAGATTTTCAGCAATGATAGTGCTTGGCAGCACTGACAACAAAAATGAATATCAAAGGCAAATAACAAAGCATATTATTTTTTTACTCATTCGCGATATACTATAATACCTTTTATGCTATTTTAAGAGTAAATTATTTTTATTGTACTTTTCAATTTTAAAGAAAGTGCATCCTCAGACGTCACATATAAAAAATTCTTCCTGAAATGTATAATTCAAAAGCTCATACACTTGTTTGAAAGGAGACTTGATGAATTATCAATGTGGCTGTCTACATCCATATAAAATGTGTATTTGAAGATGCAGTTCAGAGGACAGGGTGTTAGATAGATGCGAGATGAAAGGCAGTTTATTTGTTCAGTCTTACAGCAACAATTGACGATTGTGTGCTTGCTGCTAATAACACTGTTATAACACTCTGCAACAATGGAGTATGAGGTACTAGGATGTGGATGAGGCATTTTTCTTTTCTTAACAAAGGATTGTAATGAAAATTACTGAAATTATATGGACCTTCTTTCTTATACTTGGATTTTAGTTCAGACTATAACTTTTATGCCATTGTTACTATGCAGGCGTGGGCACAGATAGGGGTCTGCCTAAGCACCTGTCCTTTTGCCCTCTTAATTGTTAAGTGTCTTTCTTGGTGGCAGTGTAATTATTTTAGTCTTCATAAGGTACAATTTTTCTTCGTAATGATGCTGTTCAAGATCACCCCACACACACACACACACACACACACACACACACACACACACACACACACACACACAAACACACACTCGTTTGTTGGAACAGCTTTTGCTTTGCCTTGTTAGAGGTTCTTTACCTTTTTCCAGAAATGAAGAGCTGTATCTTGCCAAAGTCTGACCAAAATAAGCCCACTGCTTTTCTATGGGATTAAAATAGCCAGTTAGCTAGTTTAAAAGTTTAAATATCGATTGTAATGCCACACAAGTTTTACATTTGATTTACACTTGATAACATTTGATTTAACCTACATCGTGAATATTTTATCTGGTTGGCAAATACTTGCAGCAGAGGCAGAAAAACACAGCAGCAGGAAGGGAGGACAGGAAGCTTTGGCAACCCTCTACCCCTTTTCAGTCAGGAGTTACACATGTGGCACACAGCAGCAACACAGACAGTGTAATAACCATTTTAATATTCACAAAAGGCTGTAGTCAGCCAACCATATATGATTCATTGGAAAATTAATTCATATGTAAATTAGTCTAATTAATACAAGCATTGAAGATTATACATAATAACTAATATACAGTATATACCTAAAATATAGATATATACAAATCCAGTTTGTATATATGAAGTAGCATATTTTTATCCGTTATTGATCTCAATAATTTTTAGATGTCAATCATGTGTCAGAATCGATCTACAGTAGCTGGCGAAAGCCAAATTGATGAGTTCCTTGAGAAAGCTAATGATGATGAGTAGAGGGCTGTATAGGTTTAGCTTAACGAAAAGAAAATATTTGCTACATTGCTGTTTTTTGTGTTACTATTTTCAGTATATGAGTTATTTAAGTCCCCATTCTGATTCTACTATGCAACTAATGTTTTGTAATTACACGTTACCATGTTAATTACCCATACCAGACTCTGACGTTGTTCCATGCCCACCACTTTCAGCAACATATGGTCTCCCAGAGGCTGACGAGAACCAACCCTGCTTAGCTTCAGATTCAAGCCATGAGTGAGATGCAGGCAAAGAATTTATATTTTAGATGAAAGACTATAGTGTTGCTGCTAGCACAGAATATTTCTAAACTGTCGACAATACTAAGATGTTGAGCTTTGGATGGTATAGTTTGATGATCTATAGTTTTTTTATGTGTTTACTTTTTTATCCAATAACTTGTGTATACAATATAGGCCCATATTGCTGAGAATCAATTAAGCATTTGTCTTTTATTTTCTTAACAGTTTTCATTGCTAATGTATGATGATGTTTTGTACTATTAGCTTGGTTTCATGTAATAATATATTGATGTATCAATTTAATGTTTCTAATGCTTGTTTTAAATGCTGGATTTTAGTTTAAAACTGTCCTTTCATAAATGTACTTTGTCTCCAACAACAGAAACAGCTGATCCTGTTATAGGCACTTTGTGAACAAAGATACAGCATATCCATATTCAATTACATTTTAAGGGCTCTAGTGCACTTCAGCATGCAAGGTCTCTGGGTTCCAAGTTTTTCCTTTCCAACGTATGTTCACTTGCAAACAAAATAAAGATACAACAGATAAACACTTAGAAAGTCGGTTTACAACTTTACAATTGCGGAAGAATATCATAAATCAAAAGACGGTGTGTGATTTTATATCAACTAACGTTGGTGCAATTATCCAAATCCTGCCCTCCAAACCAAGTCTATTTTCAACCATCTCAATCCTTTTTTTGGTCCCTGACAATTTTGTTAATTTACTTTGGCATGAGTTTACAACTCACAAGCACCTGTGTATACATTTACAATCACAACGCAATGACAAGCAATGGTCCACTTGTAAGCTCAAATTAAGAACTAGGTCAGCCAAACATAAGTCTAAAGTCAGACTGGAAAAGCAGTGTTCCAGTTATGACTATTCATGTTTGGAAAGACACCAGAAAGATTACAAACTGCTAACTGCGGGGTCTCTCTGGCTACTTAAACAGTGCTGATCAGCACTTCTCTGTTTTTTTATCTGCAACCAGACCATGCATGGTTCCGGCTGTTTAAAATCTGTCTTAATTCTTTCCCAAAAAACAGGTGTCCTGTTTGAACTACTGCTGGTCTGTACCGCTCACCTCAGTCCTCATGCAAAGCATTTGAATACTTGCCAGAGCTACTAAAAGACAGACTCTTACAGCTCCATCTGTCCATGAATCATTGATTTATTGACAAACAGGACCCAGTACTCGAAGACTGGTCAACACATTTCAGGCTGTTTATCCATCAGCACCAATAATACATGTTCTCAGCCCTTGTTAACTGTTACAGCTGGTCACGTCCTGTGCCGGTCATGTCAGTCATTGTCGCATGTTTTGATCGTCACCTGTTTGTTCCACCACCTCTGCGCTTGTGACCTGCAAACTCCTCAGACCCTGACATCTACTCACTCGACCCCAAGAAAAATACCTCCAACAATGAATCTGTTGAACTCTTGAAATTTGCAGACGAGAATACTTTGGTCAGCCTCATTGCTGACAGCAATGATTTCCTTGTCTTGGCAGAAGAAGAGTGATTGTGAACCTGCAACTAAAAAGTTTTATGTTAAATCTATACCAATTGAGTGTGTATTTTTGTAAAGAAAATTCGTTTTGGCTGAAGATTTTCATTGTTCCAGTCAGTCCAACGATGAATTAATGGGACTTATG
Source organism: Esox masquinongy (assembly GCA_016801175.1). Lineage (NCBI taxonomy): Eukaryota > Metazoa > Chordata > Actinopteri > Esociformes > Esocidae > Esox > Esox masquinongy. The sequence continues at coordinate 48,944 of JACXGI010002367.1, read as the reverse complement.
AACATTGACAAATTTTCCGAATTTGCTGTTATTCCTCTTCAAGAATTTTTTCATTTCCATATCAAATACAAATACTTGGTTTTATTGGAAATATTCAGGCTAATTGTAAAACACCAGGTACAGCCTTAGGATGTCATACTGTATTTCAACAGAAATTTAAATGTCTGAAGTGGGCCTGCCAACAAGGCTGAGTTCATCTCGGTCAATATTGCCCCTTAAGCTCCAAACTTTCTGGCCCTGACGGAGACATAGCTAACCTGTGAAAATACTGCTACTCCAGCTGCTCTCTCTTCATCTGTTTGTATTTTCCTATTGCCCGAAATGTATGATTGTCTCAATAAGCTGGACATCTTGTTAAGCAAATTTTCTGATGATTGCTTCTCACTCATGTTACTGGGGGACTTCAACTTTCAAATATCTGCCTTTGATTCATTTCTTAATTTCTAACTCTTAGTTTCCTTTCCTCTTTTAACCTCATGCTTTGCCAGTCCCACCTCACCGAGCGGGCAATGCAGTGTGTTGTACCAAATGTTTTATACATTACTTGCCCAACTTGTACAGGGCATTGTCTCCTAATAAAAGGGCGGTCATCTATATTGCCTTTGTTGCAGATGCTAATAAATAAATGTTGCTTTTTGACTGATGTTGTTTGACAGTTTTAGAAGGAGTAGGCTAACAAGGTACTAAGCAGTTTTTTCCCAGGGAAAAATTAGCTGCAAACAACCCTAACATCTCCTATTTTGAAGGTCATGCACACTGGCGGCAGGGAAACCCCGAAGCCACCACGAGGCAGGGGGGCCCAAACCCCAAGGACCCCACCCTGCATAGCAAAAAATAAGATAAGCCTATATAAAAAATGAAAAAGCAAAAAACTTTGAGGGTGAGAAAACTCTGCTCATTGAGAGCCCCCTGAGTTTCGACTGCCAGGTAAAGGAAGCCTGTGAAGTAGGTTACATAACAGATTTTCCTTTCCCTTCCAGTCAAAAATAGGGCTAAATAGTCTCAAAATCAAAGAATCTGGCAACAATGGCCTTTGCGTGTCTTTGCGCAATATCAACATTGTAAGTGAAACATTACGATATGTCCCATTGGCCTTATTTGATATGGTGATATGTTTAGGCTACTATAGGTTAATAAGGCTATAATTGTGATTGGACTAAAACGTGACTAAAACATAAGGGCATTGTGTTGACTAAAATGGCTCACTGTTTTTGTCATTTTGACAAAAACTAGACTAAATCATTATTCAAATGATATAAATGTGTCTAAAACTGAAAGATATTTTAGTCAAAATTACTAAAACTAGACAAAATCATAAAACGGGTGCCTAAATTAACACTACGTGACCACTGCCTGGGTCCAGCAGTAATGGTGGCCTTTCTTCTCCCTATCTCCCATACAGCACAGAGCTATATAGCACTGTCCTTGGTGTTGAACAATGATCAATAGGCTATATAGCGCTGTCCGTTAATTGTGCTGACTTTTGTAGTTTAAGTATTTCTCTCTTTTCCATTACTGTTATAGTAAAAGGTAGACAGCCATCAGTCTATTGACGTAGGAGGCGGTGGTATAAGCTAATAGATGGAGATACATTTTGAGGGGTTTGGGGGAGGGGCCTCGAGCTCCGACCTCGCGGGGAGGCCTCTGCAGGTCCCGGCCACCACTGGTCATGCATGATGATGTTTGTCCATGTTGATGTTTGGTCTTCTTTGCACCTGCTTTAGTTCTGAAAATTCAAATCCAAGTTTTTCTCTTATTTGTACTCTCTACCTCTTCTTTTAGCTGTCTTAGCCCAGTCTATGACCAAACAGTCTCTTCCTCAAAGCTAGATTAGTTGAGCTTCTACTGGTTATATCTGCATGGCAGAGATATGCCTTTGCCTCCAGGGTATGCCTATTTCAGTGCACAGTGGGCACTGACATGGTTTTATATTCATTGTTAATCCTTAATGTATTTAATTCACAAAAAACACCAAGGCCACAATACATTTCCGGGCCACACTGTGGGTTCTGTTAGAAATGCTGGATCTGAACAGTTGGTTTCACTGTAGTATTAATGGCAATGATTACAATAGGAATTGTACTGGTTTTCATGTGAGAAAACTCATCCAGTGTAGTTTGAAATGTATCATAGAAATATGGTTTTCATTTGAGTTTATGCAAAAGCTGAGTGCTTGTGGGTTTTTCTTTCAAACAGCATGTCTACATCACATTTCATAGTGAATTCATCTAAAACAGCACAGTCACAAGACTTTCTCATTGTGACTAATTATCAAGCAAAAGCATCTGAAACGTATTTACATGAAATGCAACTTTATCACAATGTTCTGCGTCACTTCAACCATCAGAATTGTATTGCTTATTGCCATGTTGTTTCAAAACGCTTCCCTATCATTTAAAAAGAACAACTTCTGGTATTTCATTACCTACGATCATTCCAGGTGAACACTGGATTTACAGTACGTGTAGACACAAAATAAAAAAAATATGGGATACTTTTGGGATAATTTTTAAAACAAGAAATGTAGACTGACATCTAGGTTAAGGTGACATGTGAATATCATAACCCTGGCATTGGATATTATAGTGCTCGCTGAGACAAAGCCTTATCCAAACGTCTAATGATCTGAATAATCAGTGTACTCGATATATTCCGCTTTGCCTGTACATTATGGGATGTTGTCTCAACAGTTGCTATGATACTATTCTGTCCACTGCTTCTAAGGAACCACTTCCCTATGCTAACAAAGATTGTAAGATGCATGAGGAAAATGATCTTGTATTATGAGTTGAAATTAGCTAATGAAGAATACTTCTAGAATCAATGAATATACATTGGTAATCTAATAGTCCTAAAATGGATGTAGCAATCATAGATTGCCCCTTTAAGAATCAGGTATGTTCTGGAAGCACAGATGCCATGGAAATGTATGTGGTAATATACTGTACCACCACTGGTGTTAAGTTAGAAAGGCAAAGACAAGCTTTTATGATGAGAAGAATAAATAATAACTTTAATTGTTATTATTGAGTCTTTAAAAACTCAACATTGGTATGGTTATGGTTGTATCCTTTTCTGATAATTAACAAATGTAAGATGATTGAATTTGCTACATTTCATTAGTTTTAGCCAACCTAGACTTCATGTGCAGAGCATGCAAACTGTGTGAGAATTGAGTGCTCCCTTGTGGCTAAACAGGAAACTGGCCAAACAACAACTGTTTTGTAATTTTTGTCATTAAGCAGATGCTCTTATCCAGATAAGATTAAGACTGGATTTTTCACAAACAGGATTTATCTACAAAGTCAGATCTGATGAGGAAGTTCGCTTATTCCTCAACAAAAGGCAAGGTGTATTCATTTATTTTTCCAGGAGGTGAGTGGTTAATATTTTGGATGTTTTGGTATGATAGACATGGACTCTGCTTTCTTGGCGTACGGGAGAAGTTTATTCCACTACAGGACAGAGCTTTCTCAGTCCTGAGCAGATGCTGGATTGGGAGGTCCAACAAACCAGAGGTTGCCAAATGGACAATTAGTTGGGTTGGGGCATAGGGAGTAAGAATAGCCTGAAGCTAAGAAATGACAGTTTCTCTTCCTACTCTGTAGGTGAGAACCATAGTCTTAATTCGGATGTGAGGAAGATGTAGCCCTAACCAAGACCAGAAGCAGGAGACCTGACCAGTAAAACATCTGGGGCCTAATTATCCTTAAGGTTGGAGCTATTACTGGTCATATCATCAAGTAGAAAAAACGCTTTGGCCTAGTCATGCCTAAAAGATAAATTCTTGTCAAGTCTGCTTCTGGCAGTTTCTTGGGATTAATTGTTTTGACTTTCTTAAAGCAATTTTCTCTCTGACAAACCTCACCTATAATCTATACAATAATCAACTCGGGTTCTTGTCTACTCCACAGTCCCACTACAAAAGCTATTTTTCTCCTGCCTCCTTCACACACAAGAATACATTTACTTGGGAATTCTGTTTTAGCCTCCTCCCTCTTATCCAGCCAATACCTACTCTTATGTCTTTTTTTCATCAGCCACCTCTCCAAAGATCTATCTCAACTATCTCTCCTTACCTATCTACACATCACGCCTCTTCTGTTGTTCTCCAAAGGCTCGGTGCTCTTAACAGCCAATGTCAGGCTTTCTCAGTTTCACTACCTGATAAACCTCTCTCCAAAATCTAACTTTAATCTTGCGTTATTTAGAACCCATCATGACCATCCCGTTTCTACATTCGTTTAGCTTTTGCTCATCCATCTCACTTCCATTGTTATTATTACTTGACTCTATCTTGACCACATCGTCCCTACAACTGCTGTGTATTAGGGAGAAATTCAACAAATGCCTTACAGAAGCAGATTTCTCTCAACAGTTTGTCACATCCTGATTATTGTAAATAACATATTAGAAGTTATTTACAAGCAGGAGAATAACCAATATAATTCATAATTTCTACAGTACACAATGATCACGTCATCATTTTCAATAGATCCACAGGAGAATGTTTTTCTTGAACAGGGGAATGATATTTTTAATCTGTCTTGGCATTTACCAAGAGTTCCTCTAATTCCAACAGTAATTTCATACATTTTGGTTATTGGCAGGAACCATTTCTGCCCCCTCCCCCTGCTGCCACTTTGCTGTCCTGCCTCAGGGAAATTCTTTGAGATGTATGAATGCAAGCGATGGTGTTGTCTTTTAATTCCAGGCATGGTTGGTGGTGTGTTCAAGAGGGTGATTGGATCATGTCCTGTCGTGCATGGGCAGCCAGGTGGAAGTGTATTTGGGTATAGTCTGCCAGGAATTTGAGATTGGCCTCATAATCAGACAGTTCAAAGTCCCTACATCAGTCTGAACTGCAAGCCGACCCATGTGGTTCACCTGCAGGGAACCGTTGGTATCCAACCTGATGAAGGAGTCTAGCATGTACCCCAGCCTCATGGTGTTCACAGTCCGTGCCATTGACCGCTGCAACCAGCCAAACCCATCCCCTGAGCAGTAAACAGTCCTTACCTGCCACCAGAAGAGCTCTGTCTCAGGGACAGGGGAAAAGTGCGACCGGGCACATGCGTGCACTGGGCACAATCAACTGCCCTCCACACCGGGCTCTTTTTACAGAAAACCCAACTATTAACCCAAACCTTATGACCCACATATAGCTCAGCAAAACAACCCATCTTTTTTGTGCTATCAGAGTAATGGGTGTCACTACTGCATTGCTCTCTTTTAAGATTAAGTATTATGCTGTTTGAGAGGTTTGAATCCTAATCAACTCATCCAAAGTAGGGTATCTCGTTAAAGTTCAGTAGACCCAATAATTTACAGTACTGTAGCAAATGTTAAACTGTGTGCTAAAAAGCTGTGTTAGTGCATAGGTCCAACTACAAATTTCCATCTTCTTCGGCATCAGAAAAAAATTAAGTCTTATTCTTTTGCCGTAATTGGCAAAAGTCTTTTGCCGTAATTGGCAGGTCTTGTAGAATACTGGGCTTTATTAGCCAATAAGAAAGTTGTGACAACTTATTGCTGAGATAGTCATTGGTTTGATTAGCATAGTCTACCAACCAAGCATCTCCCACAACATCTTACCCCATGTGTCTTGTGCTATGTTATTTCTATTGCTGTTTTCATATTCATGTGGGATAGCTGAGCATACACTGCAGCTGAGCTGTCTCAATAGATACTATGCAGACTCTGTGCATAACAAGGCAGCTGTTGATTCAGTTTACTTGATATTGTTGTAGGCTAAGCTGGTTAGCAACTTTTTGATATTGTAAAGTAGTGTTTGACTCATTTGATACCACACTTGAAATCAAAATGACAAATATTTTACAATCTCATAGAATGACACTGTCACTCCTTAAAGACAAACTTCTATTTTTTTCCGGCCCATATGCAATGTGCACAATATCCTGGGGTTGAAGTTTTACAAAATAAAATGTTCTTTTATTACAAAATAAAAACTGCTTTTGGGTAAATATTACCGCTGTCAAACGATTACAATAATTATTTGCAATTAATCACAATCTCCAGTAGTTTATTGCAATAATCACAATTAGCCCTAAATACTCACTGTTTATAAACAATGGACAGTGCTTGACTGTCATGAATCACTCTGCAAAGGCAGAAGTGGTGTGGTCCCAGATGTAGAGCGACAAGCAAATTTATTAAAGGGTTCGGCCAGGAAATGGTCAGGCAGGCAAACGGTCCAGACACAGCAAACCAATACAGGGGGGCAATGGTACCGAAAACACTAGGCAGGCAGGTATTCAAAACAGCAGGCAAAAATACAAGGCAGGCAGGCAGGCAGAATAGTTAAAAAAAATCATTTAAAAAAAGGGTTAGCTAGAGTCGGTACTCTGAGAAGGCAAAAACTGACCACTCAAAATAGGCTTAGTAAGCTGAGCAACAAACAACAATACCTCACAATGAGAAAACAGAACTGAACAGACTAAGTAGGGAACGCTAATTGGGAACAGGTGTGTAATGAAGGTGGGGCTAACAAAGGACACAAGCTACATTCAAGATAATAGAAAATAACAAACAAAAACCAAAGAACAAGAACATAGAAAACACGAAAAGAAAAACAACATTACAGGCAGACACGGAACCTCACATTGACTTGGAATTAAAGAAGTGCAAGGCCTGTCTTTTTCCAAGTCATTTCATTAGACCAGCATGTCACAGCCCTTACATTTCTCCCCCAAATTACCACAATAACTGGCAGTGTCTGTTTGTATCCCATGTGTATCTATATAGGTCACTGTCTCTAATCCCATAGTTCTACCTCCTCCTACCAGGCTTGGAATTTCGTCATTTTAAGGGCAAGGCCAATAGCCCTTCAAAATGTTTAGGGCACCAAGGCCACATGCCAGGGCACAAAGGCCATTGTGTGAATTAGGAGGATTTGGAGCTTACAAATGAACTTGAATTGCTGATAAGAAAAAAAAAACTTTGCTTTTGATCAAGGTTCTTCTACGTTAGGCTACAGTATACAGCATGTATCAGACCCTCTTCTCTGGTCCTGGGTGTGCAGTCATTTGAACCAACCCTGAAACACAACTAAGCTTTTCAAGGTATTGTTCTTTGATGTTGAATGAAATGTGATTAGAATGATCAGGTTTTCGCAATGGCGTAGGAATGGGGAGGACATCCACTCTAATTTAGAAATGGGTAAATTACCAGTGAGAGATGGTGGAGATGTTGGCATATATTTATGGAAAATATTTGTATTCATAACACTAAAACACATACAATCACAAATAGCCTAACAGAAAATTGCACACAATACTAGTGCCTCCCCCTTGAACAAACAGCGACTGTTTTCAATAAAGACATGCAGAAAACAATCATTTTCACTGTTGTCTTTAAGGACACAAATAAATAATGTTTTCTGCTACTAAGATCAATGAAACGTAGGCTAAACTGGAAATGGAGTGAACAGCATATGTTTCCACAAACAAGCAAGTCGCAGCATTGAAGAATAGAGCGTGTGTACGTTCAAGCGAAGGAGGGTATGATTCTGGCAGGGGGTCCGTTTTCAGCAAAACACGGGTATCACACTCCAAACAGCTCCCACTCAAGTCAAGCACTTGGACTCTGGATGGTTCTGAGGCTCAAAAAATAAATAAATTATAAATATACTAATAAATATACTTCAGACTTGGATCCATTATGTACAAGTGAAAAGGATTTAACCGGAACCTCTTGATGCCACAAGGATATGAGGATGTTCAACCAGTACCAGAAAACACAAATTCTTTCTTGATTTTTATTACTAGCCTTATATTATAGCAACATATTATTCTGTCAACTGCCTGTCAATTGGATTATAAATTACAAACCCTGATGTCATTCATGTGTCGATTGACTATCCTGTGTTCTAGACTGATGGCAAAATAACAATTCTCTGTCATTGGCTTATTTCAAAAGTCTCTCAGTGTTCCTGCCATCTTATCAACATTCTATGTTGAAACTGGGTCCCCTGTGGAAAGAAAAATATTTTTATGATGGTACTCAGGGGGGATGTACGCCGCAGGTGAGAATAAATGGGAAAATATGTATAGCTCTTGTTCGTCTGTGTTTACGAATCATTGGCGGCTTACTGTGGGCCTCTATCCATTTTTACTTTGTTGCCCATCTCCTTTTATCTTGTTTCTCCAATAATACAGTGGCAAATGCAGTCTTCATGGGATTTCAGCAAAAACCAAATGCTAAAATCTGATGGATAGCAGTTTTGCGCAACTAAAAGATCATGTGTGGGAGTACATTGGGGTGAACTTCACCGTTTTGTCTTTCCTTTTAATTATGGGTTTTATTAATGTGCAGCTCAACCTCATAAGTGAACCGACTGTTGACCTTTCAAGTGTAATGAGTGCACATGAAACTTAGAAGCTGGCTTATCGGTGACCTTTGAAATATCAGTCCAATTCAAATCTTCTTGATCTCTTTCTGCAGGTGGCATGACCTTAATCCATGAATTACATGTATAGTTTGGGTTGAATTTTCTGGATAAATTCATTTTAAAAAGTTTTTATATTTTAGTAATTTAGCAGATGCTCTTATCCAGACTGACTTACATTATTAGTGTGTACACATGTACATTACCGTTCAAAAGTTTGGGGTCACTTCAAAATGGAAAAGAAAAACATCAAAATAACATGAAATTGACCAGAAATACAGTGTAGACATTGTTAATGTTGTGAACGACTATTGTAGCTGGAAACAGCAGATTTTCGATGGAATATCTATATAGGCGTATAGAAGCCCATTATCAGCAACCATCAGCAATCATTTTAAAAGGCAATTGATTATTAGAAAACCCTTTTGCAATTATGTTAGCACTGCTGAAAATTGTGCTGATTAAAGAAGCAATAAAACTGTCCTTTAGGCTAGTTCAGTATCTTCAGCATCAGCGTTTATGGGTTCAATTACAGGCTCAAAGTGGCCAGAAACAAAGAAATTTCTTCTGAAACTCATCAGTCTATTCTTGTTCTGATAAATGAAGGCTATTCCATGTGAGAAATTGCCAAGATCTAATACAACGATGTGTACTACTCCCACAGAACAGCGCAAACTGGCTCTAATACGAATAGAAAGAGGAGTGGGAGGCCCCAAGGCACAATTGATTGAGAGGACAAATACATTAGTGTCTATTTTGAAATGCAGATGCCTCACAGGTCCTCAACTGGCAGCTTCAACTAGTACCTGCAAATCAGCAGTTTCAACGTCAACAGTGAAGAGGTGACTCCGGGATGCTGGCCTTCTAGGCAGAGTTGCAAAGAAAAAGCCATCTCTCAGACTGGCCAATAAAAAGAAAAGATGGGCAAAAGATTACAGACACTGGGCAGAGGAGGAACTCTGTCTAGAAGACTTCTGTGAGCAGTGGCAAAGGACAGTATCTTTAACCAATATAATGGGAGTACTATGATTTCAATGCCACATAATCACTGATAACCAAAATGCATGTCTTGGTAAGTGTATAGTGTGTTCAGTCTTCAAACCTCCCTGTACATTTTTATTCAACTTGGATGTGATATGAGTATAGATTTTAACATACTGAGAGTATAGTTTCATTGACATGGTTCCCAGAGCAATCAATTTACCTAATTACCCTCCAATACCATATAGTTAAATTATGTGCAATATAAGAATGGTGTCAGTTATAAGATTTTTACTGTACTACAAGCCTAAATGACCAAAAGCTATCTGAAGCGATTGTTTCAATTTATTGTTTAATGTATTGTTTTTTTCAACAATATTGTTCCAAATGCCTGAGATACTCCCGACTGAAATTGTCCCACCTATCAGTTTGCATGGACATGAAGTCTCTCCATACTTACTTTAGACATTCGCAGTACCCCCCCCCCACACCCTAAACTAGCTAAAACTATTTCAGTCTTGTTCAGTAATGGAAGAGGAGGAGTAGACAAGTGTTGGAATTGTTTGAAATTTGGTCTTGTAAAAACTAGAGGCAGGATTCTACACAGTGCCCCTCTTTAACTGTGGACCAGTGACCACAGAGTGCTGTGTAATTTCATTAGTCCTCCCCCTTGCATTCATCCTATGGGTCTGGACTCTTTAGGCTGAATTCCATTCACAAAGTAGACCACCCCTAATCACATTCCCTAGCCACTTTTCCTAGGGGGAATCCCTGATGCAGTTTCGACTGCCACCTGAATCCTTAGCCTAGGGTGAAACCTTAGCCCAGGGTTAACAAACTTTTGTGTGAACACAGGCAAAGCTAACACAGGGCCAGTCTTAGCCTGGGGCTAAGATAGCCCAGGGCTCAGAACAATGCAGTGTGAAAAGGCCTTTAGTTCACAGTGATGGAGCCCACTCTTCTCCTGGGAACATTCAGTGCTTTAGCATTTTTTTAAACAACCTTCCCCAAATATAGTGGCCTTAATTTACAATGTAAATTGGGATTCTATTGAGCAAAAAGTTGATTGTTGTATTCCAGAAAGGTTTTTAAAAATAATTATGAATTGGAGGACACCCCTGAAGCCACATCAACTCCCCCTTACACTGGTGTCTCAGCGTCGGTGCTAGTAAATCCTGTTAACCTTACCGGGGTAAATTTGGTTTTATGTTTGATATTCACAGTTAATGTGAATATCAGTTAGTGCTTGTTAATAGCGCTCCCCAAAAACGTCCTACAAAGATGACAGCGATATATATAGAATCAGGTGAAGGTAGAGAGCAAGGTACACCCTTTGGTTTGTAGGTTTCGTTCCGTTTTCAAAAACTATTTTACGTTACCTTCAATGGAGGAATATTACGTGGATGCGACTAAGGGACCGTCTTAAAAGTGCATTCAGCAGAAATCATTTAGACATTTTGTTTCTTCGTGCCAACTTCCATTTTTTTCTCCACATTTAAAATTTAAAAAAGGTGTTATTATTTGTTTATACTAAAAATATAAAAAACAAAAATAGGCTAAGCCAAAATCATTTTACAGATGATATTATCCAAGAGACATATTAGCTCTAAATCAATTTATATTTTGGTCACTGACCTTCCTTGTCCCAATCCCCAGCTTATAATTGCTGCTTTTCCTTCTAATTTAATTTCTTTTTTTCTAAAGTGCATTTTTCTAATAGCTCAAAACCCATATCAGCTAGAGATGTACAGAAAGGTTTGCTATGTTCCTTTACCTGTACTTTTACAAAGGTACACCTCTCATTTTCCCCATTATTTATCTTAATTTTTGTAAAAATGTTTACCTTATTACAACTCTAAGATACAGATGCATTTTACAATAAGTTCCTATCCAGTTGACATGTACCTCTAAAAACAATTATATCCATCTATGCCAGGGGTGTCCAAACAGTTCCACGGAGGGCCGAGTGTCTGCGGGTTTTTGGTTTTTCCTATAAATTGTTTCCCAGTTCACACCTAAACAACCATGTGAGGGTTGAAACTAACCAATTAGTAACCTAATTAGTCAATGAAGTACAAGGTGAGAGCGAAAACCTGCAGACACCCAGCCCTCCGCGGAACTGTTTGGACACCCCTGATCTATACAATACCTTTTTAATAGCTATATAAAAGCATTTGAGATGGAGATCTACAAACAAGTGTAGATCTCCATGAACCCACGGCCATAGCGGAGTTTCACATTTATAACTATTAAGTCAAATGTGACAATGAAATATAAACAAAAGCTGCAACAGGAAAATCATTTGTAGATGAGGAATGTTAAAGTAATTGTGTTTTATTAATTCCATCAATATATTGCATTAACCGCTGGAGCAAAATGATTATTGCAAGTATGTCCAAAGGGTAAGAGGCACTGTGATCAATGGCTCCAACTAGGCAAATAAATGGATGAAATTAAATTAATGTCTGGTTTCAGTGGAAGCATATTCTGAATACACTAAAGCAGGGGTGTCAAACTGGTTCCACTTGTTTGCAGATCTCTAGCTCATATGGATAGTGAGCTATTAAAAAAACATATTATATAGAACTGGGGTGTCAAACCGGTTCCACAGAGGGCCGAGTGTCTGCAGGTTTTTGGTTTTTCCTATAAATTGGTTCCAATTTCACTAACCAATTAGTGACCTAATTAATCAATCAAGTACAAGGTGGGAGCAAAATCCTGCAGACACTCAGCCCTCCGTGGAACCGGTTTGACACCTCTGCACTAAGGAATAAACACTACTTACACACAAAATAATTAAAAAATAAAAATAAAAACAATTTAAAAATTAGAAACATTTAAAGGTGCACCTGTGAGAGTAGAGGGAAAAGAACACACAACTCTTGTTTGTAGATCTCTAGCTCATATAGTGAGCTATTAAAAAAGGATTGTACAGAAGGATAAATTCTGATAAAATCACTGAAAATGAAAATAGAAAATCTAAGGGGCGTACTCTTGACAAGGAAGGTCAGTGAACAAAATGCAAGTGGTTTTAGAGGTACATGTCATCTGGTTTGAAGCTATTAAAAAAAAGTTCATGTGAATTAGGTAATAGAGTTGTAATAATAGATTTTTAAAAAATAAAATCAAGGTAATGAATTTGGAAAAAGAATAGGTGTATCTTTCAGAAGAGAGGTGAAGGGACACACCACACTTGTTTGCAGATCTCTAGCTCATATGGATAGTGAGCTATTAAAAAAACGTATTATATAAAATTGGGGTGTCAAACCGGTTCCACAGAGGGCCGAGTGTCTGCAGGTTTTTGGTTTTTCCTATAAATTGGTTCCCAGTTCAGACCTAAGCAACCAGGTGAGGGTAGAAACTAACAAATTACTGACCTAATTTATCAATCAAGTACAAGGTGAGAGCGAAAACCTGCAGACACTCGGCCCTCCGTGGAACCAGTTTGACACCTCTGGGAAGGATCAATTCTCATATAATCACCGAAATGTAAAAGGGCAAATCCCAAGATCAGTGACCATAAAGTGGTTTTAAATGTATATTTCATCTCTACAGGAATCTATTAAAAAATGAAATATATAAGCTTTAACAACAAATATATATGTAGAAAATTATAAGTTTGTTTAATAACACAAAATGTGTCTGTACCTATGATTTTCCTTTACAGGGGCAGGTATTATCAGGTTGACACAAAATAAAATATATTTTTTTAGTCACATTCAATTTCACTTTCATGATGGTCCCTAAACTACTGAACCAACATTTGACAGCGTTTTGCAATATTTTGGGATCTGCTAAAGGAAAAGTTCGATTTTCAATAAAATCAGAAGACCTAGCAGATCTAGGGTGATCACAATGGCTATGTTCCAGAAGATCAAATTAACAATGTCCATAAGTAAATTGTGACTGGCTGTTTAATGATAAATGACAAATAATAATGAGTTGTTATTTTTTTATTTTAACTTTATTTTAACAGGGAAAACAGGCTGAGACCTGGATCTCTTTTTTTGCTGTGTCCTGTGTAAACATGTTGACAAGTACAGTTTTAAGCACACAAACAAAACATTTAGAGAAAGAAAATTTCAAAAACATACAAAACAAAGACATACAATTCAACAGAAACAATCACAGACAACATCATATAGATCCTCCATTACAGTTTTAAAATGGGCAAGGGACACCAGAGTATTTAACTTAAGTTTGATCTGCAGTTTGTTCCATAAATAAGGAGCGAAGGAACTGAAAGCAGTCCTACCCAATTCTGTGGAGACCGCTGGAGTCTCTAATGTAATCCATATCTGTGATCTGGTTTTGAAATTTGTTAGTCTAGTAGAAATGAAAGATGATATATATGGAGTTAATTTTAAAAGAAGTGCTTTATAAATAAACAAGAAAGCATGTTGCTCTCGCCTCACAGATAGAGAGGCCCAACTCATTTATAGAATACAGTGATGTGTTCTGTAACGATCACCGGTGATAAACCCTTGTGCACCATGATAAATAGCATCCAGTGGTTTTAATGTGTTTGCCGAAGCATGCATATAGATAATATCACCATAATCTAAAACGGACATAAAAGTAGCCTGAACAATTTGTTTTCTATTTACAGACAAGCCCTGTTTTTGTAAAGGAACCCTAGCTTGAATTTAAACTTTTTTCCTAATTCAGCAGTGTTTTTTTTTTTTTTTAAGAAAGCCTATCATCTAACCATAACCCGAAGTATTTATATGCAGAGACCTGTTTGATTTGAGGACCATCCAAGCTAGTAATTACAGAAGTGTTTCTAACTAAGAGTTTAGACCTAGACAAAAACATGAAATTTGTTTTCTTAGCGTTTAAAACAAGTTTAAACTGTAAAAGAGACCTCTAAAGTATCTTAAAATCAGACTCCAATTGCATTAATGCTTAGTCGGCTGTTGGAGCAATAGAGTACATAACCTGTTTATAGTGCGATGTGATTTGTTAATCTGGTCTCGAAATGTCTGGGAACAAGGTAAGTGATTCGTGGATCAATCAGTTACCATTTCTTAGTTTTGATGCCGTCGAACACAGCCATTATAATTTCTGTCGGCGTACATGCACATGCGCATAAGTCAGAAAACACAAAGACGAAACGTGGTAAGGTTTAAAGGGAATGTAGTGTTGCCTTATAGTATTCTTCTAGTCCGATTTAGCTAGCTGCCCGTTAACTTTATAAAACACAGTTTAATATTTAGTGTCTGGAGGCCCACCACTTTAAAACAAGGTAAGTAGGAACATATTTGAGTGAAGCTATGAGGAGTTCATTTTGAACCTTACTTCTTAATGTATTCATAGCTGAAGTTAGCTTACGGCTACTTAGCAACCATTTGGCTAGTTTTAGCTAGCTTGCTTTTTGGGGAGTAGCTCATACATAACCTACATTTTCATTGGGAAGAAATATTCTTCCACAAATACTCGGTCATGTTGTTTGGACTAACTACATATACCTTAATTATTGGTTATCAGCCATAAATGCTACAGTAACTACCGCACTTCGTTATTACATCTAGCTTAATCTGCAGTATCTGCCAAATGCAAGCAGGGTATTAATGTACAGCACTAGTTAACTTGTAAACATCTAGCAACCGTCTATGCCAGGCTAATTCTCTGTTATCTTTTTTCAATGCAGAGTTGTGAATAACGTTGACATTTCTTTGTCATTTTAGATATCACCAAACACAACATAATTAACGTTACCCTACTGGATGCAGAGATTGTGCATTTCATTGATATTTAAGACTGTCTACAATATACGTCTTGGGACACTGTGTAAGTGTCAGCCCACCTGGAAACTGGGTGAATCTTATCGCTTCTCTGCAAGCTTCCAACGTCTACCTAATTTTAGGGGCATTGTCCCCTATATATTGGATAGCTATCGGGGTTCAAAGCCCCCTCGGAAATACAGTTATTTCTCAGATTCTCATTTCAGGATTTGCTGGCTTCACTACTTTACTAACCAGTCAGACATGGCAGAACAGAGATTCTGTGTGGAGTATGCCAAACGTGGCACTGCGGGATGTAAGAAGTGTAAGGACAAAATCATGAAGGGCCTGGTCCGTATTGGGAAGATTGTGCCTAACCCCTTCAGTGAATCTGCCGGGGAGATGAAGGAGTGGTACCATGCAAAGTGTATGTTTGAGAAGCTGGAGCGGGCCCGGGCAACCACTAAGAAGATTGAGGACATTACAGACTTGGAGGGCTGGGAGGAGCTGCAGGATGAGGACAAGGAGCTGATCAACAAACTGGTTGGAGGTAGACTTATGTTTTTTACATGGGTGGGGTGTTATGCAAACCCTGCTGCATTTAATACCTACAGTACTTTAAATATTTTAATTATTTACAGGGTTGAATGAGTCAATCAATTGCTGAGGATGATTAGTTGACCATAATGATATGACGGCCAGATTGGACAAGACTCCTATGATAAGTGACATGGGATGTTTAGTGACCACAGAGAGTTAGATCAACTGTTTAATGTTGATAGACTCATTACGCTGGGAAATATCCCCTTCATTGCCCACTGCGATTTCATTTTTAGACCAGAGGGAGGAGGGCCCCATACTGTCCCTCCAGCAGTAGCATCTAGTCTCCCATCAGAGGAAGGCAGGGTACTATGCTGCTGCTATGCATTCTGACGACATTTGTGCTGATATTCACCCTGTAACATTGTCAGTGGCTTGTTCTATCCAAACAGTTCCATCCTTCCCGCTCTCCTGTTTCTCTTTGGAGAATCAGAAGAATAGTCTTCAGAAGTGTCTCCATCCATTTTTCTCACCATTGAATTTCATAGCTAAGTGGTTGTTCATTTATACCGTTCTCATAGAAGACCTTATCACTTATCTGCATGCCATACTCTACATTTTTAAGTAGATTATTTTTATTATAAATTTGAAATGAAAGAAAATAAAAATACAATACCATAATATCATGATTCAATAAGTCTCCATCCGCCTTGTAATAGGAATCCTAAATTAGCTCTGTATAACCAATCAACATCACACTCCCATGCCTCCATCTGTAGTAAATTGTAGTAATTCGCATGATTTCAGGATGAATTCAGCATTCCCTGTGTAGCTTCCATATATTGGTTAGTGAATTGCAAAGCAAAACCACAACCATGAGAACCAAGGAGCTTTCAGAAGAACTATGGGACAAATTTGAGAGCCTGATTCAGTGAAGGGTGTAGAAAATTTCCAAAGACCTTGAATATCCCTTGGAGCATGTTCAAAACAATTATTATGAAGTGGTAGGTGTATGGCACCACCAAGACCCTGCCTTGGTCAGACCATCCTTCCAAAATGGATGACTGAGCAAGTAGAACACTGATCAGAGAGTCTAGCAAGGGGTCAAATGGCAACTTTGACAGAGCTTTTATAGTCAAGCCTGGTAAAAGTGTGCATGTAACAACAATATCCCAACACTCTATCCACACATCTGACCTGTAATGGTGGCAAAAAGGAAGTCATTACTCAGAAAAACCTACCTTGAATTATATTTGAAGAATGCCAGAAAAAAACAGTTGAAAGATTCTGTAGCCATGTTGCAAAATGTTTTGTGGTCTAAAAAACCTTAATTTTAACTTTTTGGTCTAAATGCAAATCTGTGTTTGTTGTTAACCCAACATGGTTCATCCCCCGCCACAAAAACACACCATTCTTACTGTTAAGCATGGTTGTGGCAGCATCATACACCGATCAGCCATAACATTATGACCACATAATCTCGTTATCATGGCACCTGTCAGTGGGTGAGATATATTAGGCAGCAAGTGAACATTCTGTCCTCAAAGTTGATGTGTTAGAAGCAGGAAAAATGGGCAAGTGTCAAAGTCGCTCAGATCCTTACAAGAGCCAAATTGTGATGGCTAGAAGATTGGGTCAGAGCATCTCCAAAACTGCAGCCCTTGTGGGGTGTTCCCGGTCTGCAGTGGTCAGTACCAATCAAAAGTGGTCCAAGGAAGGAAAAGCGGTGAACCTGCGACAGGGTCATGGGCGGCCAAGTCTCACTGATGCGCATGGGGAGTGAAGGCTGGCCCGTGTGTTCTGATCCAACAGACGAGATACTGTAGCTCAAATTGCTGAGAAAGTTAATGCTGGTACTGATAGGTGTCAGAACACACAGAGCATCGCAGTTTGTTGCGTATGGGGCTGCATAGCCGCAGACCAGTCAGGGTGCCCATGCTGACCCCTGTCCACTGCCAAATGCGCCAACAATGGGCACGTGAGCATCAGAACTGGACCACGGGACAATGGAAGAAGGTGGCCTGGTCTGATGAATCATGTTTTCTTTTACATCACGTGGATGGCCGGGTGCGTGGGCGTCGCTTACCTGGAGAACACATGGCACCAGGATGCACTATGGGAAGGAGGCAAGCTGGTGGAGGAAGTGTGATGCTTTGGGCAATATTCTGCTGGGAAACCTTGGGTCCTGCCATTCATGTGGATGTTACTTTGACATGTACCACCTACCTGAGCATTGCTGCAGACCATGTGCACACTTTCATGGCAGTGGTATTCCCTGATGGCATTGGCCTCTTTCAGCAGGATAAGGCGCCCTGCCACAAAGAAAAATGGTTCAGGAATGGTTTGAGGAACACAACGAGTTTAAGGTGTTGACTTGGCCTCCAAATTCCCCACATCTCAATCCAGTTGAGCATCTGTGGGATGTGCTAGACACCATGGAGGCCCCACCTCGCAACTTACAGGACTTAAAGGATCTGCTGCTAACGTCTTGGTGCCCGATACCACAGCACAATTTCAGAGGTCTAGTGGAGTCCATGCCTTGATGGGTCAGGGCTGTTTTGGTGGCAAAAGGGGGACCTACACAATATTGGGCAGGTGGTCATAATGTTATGGCTGATCAGTGTATTTGGGGATTTTTGTTATGATCAGGGACTGGGACAAGGACTTGCTCCTTTTCCAACAATGCGGAGAAAGTTAAGTCTTTCTATTCACCTTTAATATATCTATTTTCTAGTTGTCTCTGATTGAGATTGCATTTTATATTTATGATGCCATTTAATGACTCTTGTTCATAGACTTGATGGCCAAAACTAATGCCAGCCCAAAGAAGAAGGTGCAAGCAAAGCTGAACAACAGTGGTCAGCTATCAGCTCCACCTGCTGACCCTTCTTTAAATGCTCCACGAAAGTTCTCTGGCTTTACAGGTAAGAGGATGCCAGTGTCCGGATTAACTTGCATGCAACTCTGTTGAATTTGCTCAGCACAAAATTTAAGAGAAGCGGTTAGCCTACTCCTGCTACTAGAGCGCACATTTGTGTGAATTTAAACAATTTTCCTGTCCATTCATACCTAACCGTGCTTTATCATCTCTTGTTTTCATGGTGTCAATCCTTTTGTCTTTAATCCAAACAGCTGCTAAGGCTGGAAGCTCGAGCAGCCCAGAACCCACCCCAGCCAAACCCAATCAGGGGAGTCCTTTGTCCGCTCAGCTTTGTGACCCCAAACACAAAGACTGCCTGCTCCGGGAGTTCCGCAAGCTTTGTGCTATGGTGGCCGACAAGAATAGCTATAATGTCAAAACACAGATCATCCATGACTTTCTGAAGAAAGGCTCTGGAGGTGTGTGTGTGTGTGTGTGTGTGTGTGTGTGTGTGTGTGTGTGTGTGTGTGTGTGTGTGTGTGTGTGTGTGTGTGTGTGTGTGTGTGTGTGTGTGTGTGTGTGTGTGTGTGTGTGTGTGTGTGTGTG
>JACXGI010002367.1:0-29727 GCA_016801175.1 Esox masquinongy | reverse complement strand
AAGCTGCTTCTCCCAGGGGTGGTGAAGAGTGTGTACAACCTCAACGACAAACAGATTGTCAAACTCTTTAGCCGCATCTTCAACTGCAACCAGGAGGAGATGGTGCAAGATCTGGAACAGGTTCTGACAAATGATTCAGTTTAATATCCTACAAAATATTCAGAAAACCCAGCTGTAAACAAACTGTATGTATTCAGACATAAATTATACATTATGCTGTGTAGGTTCTACGAAAACACACAGATGAAATGTGTTTTGGAATTCATTATGCCATTGATCATAACAGGAGCCGCTCAACCACTCTTAGCAAAATAGCCCGAAAGCATCAATGATCCACCACCATATTTTATTTATTTTGTAGCTTTCAAGAGCTTCTCATTCTATGCAGTCCCCTTTTGTCACAAGACATGACAATGATGTGCATGGCCAAAAAGTTTAATTTTTGTCTCATCTGACCACACTATTCCCTTTGTAGTTCCAGTAAAGCTTGACAAAGTTCTTGCACTGCAGTTTGTGGTTTGGGCTTAGAAGGGCTTTCATACATCATTTCCAAAGTGCTTGTTGATGTGGAGTTATCTATAACAGTTGAATTTGAGACTTGACAACCCCAAGGTTCCACTTGACTGTAGACTTTTTAAACTATGATTCTTGGATTCTTCTTTGTCTCCCTCACCATCTTCCTCATCACGCGTGGGGCAATATGCACATGCATCCTCTTGGCAAATTTGCTACTATGCCATACTACTTTTGATTATTGCCCTGTCTGTGCCTAGTGGTGTTTTCAACTGTTTATGTATATATATTTCTTTTTAATTGACATTTTGTTTAACCTGGGGAGATGCATTGAGATGCATTTGTGACATATTAACTGGAACTGTTTGAAGAGGCAACTAGACTGCCCCTTTTTGTGTGACTGCGCGATGCATGCTACTAACTCTTGGTGTAACCTTTTGCAATCATGCTTATGAACTACTCCTTGGTTGGCAAATAATGAAACAGGTTTTATAAGGCCCTAAAATGGCAGTTACAAAACATATTCTTTGCCTTGTTATAGCCTAATTCGACAATAGTTTCTGAAGCTCTACAAAAAATATTTAATAAAAAATAAATAAAAGGAAAGGGCGAATTGTAGCCTAGTTTTGCAGAAGAACAACAACAAGCTACATTTACCACAATAGTGAAAGGCAGCAGCTTTTATAAAGTTTCTTCAGAAAAACAGTTAAAAAGTTAAGGACACTGTCAAATTTGTCTGATTAAATTTTGAATATATTTTGAAGTATGTTTTCTTCCTTGGAATACAGGGGGATGTGTCAGAGACAGTGAGGATGTTTTTTGAAGATAGCAAGTCTTTTCCGCCGGCCGCCAAGAGTTTGCTCACCATCCAGGAAGTGGATGCTTCCCTGACCCGTCTGGCCCAGTTAACCAAGGAGGATGACCAGCAGAAAGAGCTTGAAGATATATCCAAAAAGTGAGTTTTCTTGGGTATTAGCTGACATTCTGTACTCATTGATTAGACATTAACATTTCCTAGTAATTCAGTGTTTGAACACAATTTCTTCTATGCCACATGAAAGACTTAGAATCGTGAGACAGTTATATAATTAAATTACAAATTAACTTTTGCCCCAGTTTCAAGAAGAAACTATAGGATCCTCTGGGAACTTTTTCTTTGTGTTTCAAATAAGTCCACCCTCTTTCTTGCAGATGTACTGGAAATGACCTTAAATGTATCATCAGACTCATTAAACACGATCTGAAGATGAACTCTGGAGCTAAGCATGTGTAAGTAACCTTACGTTTACTCCGGTCTAGCCAAAGGAACCCTAACTGCATTCTGGTTGAGGCACTATGGAGGCCCTATGTAAAATCAGTCATTTTCAGTCTATTTTTGAAGGGCGAAAAAAAACTTAACCACCAGCCTTCTTTCTAGATGTTTGACCTGTGTCAAGTCCCGCCCTTTGTTTGCTGAAATCCATACATTTTTTAAATATGGCTTTGTGAAAACCACAACCATGTCCTTGGGCCTCTCTTGCTCAATGACATGGGCTTTATCTCAGTGTCATACTCCTTGCGTGACGTCCTCATATCCTCTTGAGAGAAGCAAAAGCTGTTTAAAAGAAGTATGGATGTGAGCAAAGAATGCAGTGAATTTACACAGGACAAACATGGGTACAAAGGTAGGCTATTATGTTTACAATTTTACTAGAGCTTTGAAAGCATACAACAAATCAATTGCAGCATTTTTAACATATACTGTAAATCTTATGCAGCTTGGACGCAGTGGACCCGAATGCCTATGATGCTTTTAAGGCCTCCCGTAACCTAGGGGACGTGATAGAGCGTGTGCTGAGGAACCAGGTCGACGCCTCCAACGGCTCAGGCCCCAGGAAGCTCCTCACCATTGAAGCCTCTCTCATGACTCCAGTGCAACCTATGCTGGTGAGCTGTATTCGACACACACACACGCATGCTTACATGCATACACACAGGTGCATTGTGGTTTCTCGCATTTAGCCCTGACCCAACAGGGCCAAACGGGTTTGGGCAATGCTGTGCCTATGTCATTAATGAATGTGGACACCATTGCTTGTAAATATAATATGAGTGAGTGCCCAATGCATCGTGTGACTGGCGCACCTTGTCTCGCTTTCCTCACCTGTCAACTGCTGGCAGAGGATTTCTAACTAATTACAGCTGTTTGGTACCTTTTATCCTGAACCAAAAACTTGTGTCACTGTGATCTCCTTATTTGCTGCAAAAACCCATTCCCTATTGCATGCACCTTTTGAGTGACCACTGGTGCTCCCTGCAGGCAGAGGCATGCAAGTCCATTGAGTACGCCATGAAGAAGTGTCCCAACGGCATGTACTCAGAAATCAAGTATGATGGTGAGCGTGTGCAGGTGCACAAGAACGGAGACCACTTCAACTACTTCAGCCGCAGCCTCAAACCTGTGTTGCCGCACAAGGTCAGACTCATGCGCACGCGCGCAAGCACGCACACACACACACACAGATAGTGTAACAGTCTATTTTGCACAGCGCATATGAGGCTGGAACAACGAGCATCCGAAGTTAGCGTTTAGGTAGTGACCCAGTATCGTTATATGGCAGTGAGCTTACAGAGCAAGTCACCTTTTTGATTTTAGCGAATTAATCTAAATACTGCAAGGTATTATCATGACATTGAGCTGTGTTTCTTGGGATTCATCATGTAAACAAACACTTCTATTACATCAGGGATAGCAAGAACCAGCCATTTCATAATAGGAAAGACAAGGTAACCAGCTAATAGCCTTTTTACTTAACATTTTACTATCACAGTGAGCATGTTTTAATTAGGAAGAACTGCCTTGTTATGCCTCGAGTCAGCGCAATATCTATTGAGACAGCTCCGTTGTGCTGCATGCCCCGCTATCCCACATCAATGGTACAACGTAGCGTTTGGTGCTTGGGTGCACAAGACATGGTAAGGTGTGGGAGATAATTAGTTGGTAGACTAAGCTGATTAAACCAATGTCAGTCGTGGTGGGAATTTCTCACAATGCTCTTATTGGCTAATGAAGGCCAAGCTTGATGGACTTTTCCACCAGAGTATCCAGTAATTTGGATGGAAATGTCTGGGTTCCCATTTAAAATCCATTTTACCCTAAACCTCACCCTTAAACTAACCGTAACCCTATTCTTAAACCCAAAACACTAATCCTAACCTTTAAACTAAACCTTACATCCAAACAAACCCCTAACACTAACCTTTTAAACCCAGCCAAATGTCCTCACTGTGCCAGATGTTCCATGGGTTAATATACTTGTGAGGACATCTGATATGTAGTACAGTAAAACCAGTTAACAGATGCTCACACAAAAATGCATGGGGAAACTGTCATGGTTCATTCATATTCTGTATTAGTAAGTCAGAAAGCGTAAAACGAAAACAAAATCCTGCTTTGAAGACGGGGCAGCCATCCCTTTCATGGAATCCCTTGACCGATGTGTAGCCTAGATGTGTCCTCTGTTAAATATGTTGTTGTTTGGTCTAAATGCATTATTTTCTTTTTAAAATAATTTCTCCCTCTAATTCCCTTTGCTGTTTACATTCTCTTTCATATCTAACCCATAGCCTTTGTGTTCCAGGTGGCCCATTTTAAAGAATTTATCCCTCAGGCCTTTGTTGGCGGCCACAGCATGATCTTGGATGCCGAAGTACTCCTCATCGACACCAACACCAGTAAGCCACTGCCCTTTGGGACGCTGGGGGTGCACAAGGTGAGGATGCTGGCCCAATTTCTCTTTTTAGTGACTTCTCTATGGACTGTTCGTGCTTGTTGGTGTTTGTTGTTGGGGGAAATTGTGTGGTGGTGTTCGTGGCATTGGGGCTTTGTCATGTTTGAGTGAGAAAGGAAGTGAGTGTGTTTGTGTCAAGGGAAATCATCTGTTTTTCTCTCCTTTTCTTTTTCAGAAAGCAGCCTTTCAAGATGCCAAAGTGTGCTTGTTTGTCTTTGACTGCGTCTATTTCAATGGTGTGAGCCTGATGGAGAAGTAAGTTGTCTGCACTCATTTCTCTGGAGAGTTAAAACACCTGTGCCAGGATCGAATTTACATTAACTCATCCTTGAAAATACGTGACTCTTCGACTAGATGGATGGCTCTTTCCTTTTTCACTACATTTTAAAAACACTTTAGTCTCTTTCGTGTCTGTTTGAACACAATTGCTCTTTTCTCCAAAGGCCACTATATGAACGAAGAAAGTTCCTCCATGACAACATGGTGGAGGTCCCCAACAGGATCCTGTTCTCCGAGATGAAGCATGTAACAGTTAGTAGCTCTACTTAAGTGTTTTACATTTACACTGAGTTAGCAGACACGCATGTACTGAGTGACTTATAGTAGTGAAGTCATACATTTTCATACTTTGTAAGGATGTGCGGGTTGACTCCTCCCTCAATTCCTGCTGTTATCTGCAGGGGCCTGTGTGTTTAGGGTCATGAAATAGTGCGTAGGTGTCTGGTGGGTGGCAGGTGGTTGGAATGTGCTTTTATGAAATCTATATTAATATATAGCATAACCATTGTGGTGTAATTGGGATGTAAATAGTGTTGACAGAAAACAAGTGGGATATTGCACATTTTCACAATAGGCAAGATGATGAATGTATTTTCTATTTTCAGTCTGCGATCTAAAAACGGTATGTACATTTTCAGCTGCAGTCAAACTGTGAGA
This sequence comes from Esox masquinongy, assembly GCA_016801175.1. Classification (NCBI taxonomy): domain Eukaryota; kingdom Metazoa; phylum Chordata; class Actinopteri; order Esociformes; family Esocidae; genus Esox; species Esox masquinongy. The sequence continues at coordinate 24,508 of JACXGI010002367.1, read as the reverse complement.
AGCAGTTTGCTCCAAGCAATGCTTCATTTCAAGTTTTGCCTCCAGTCAAATGGGACGCAGTGCCCACAGATGCTAGTTTCTAGACCAGCAAACAAAGCACTGGAAGATTCCAGGTTGACTCTCAGGCAAACTCTGGAGACAACATAATTGTTTGTTTCCAATATTAGGGCTGTTTTCCTAAATAATTGAAATCTGCTTCATGTTTTACTTGCCTAATGAGTATTGTGAGGCTGGTATAATCCCTGCCCTAATGTTGTTTTCGCCTGCTGCCATGATTGGATCCGAACACGTAGCTCTCTCTCCTCTGAATTCCCTAGAGAGACATACACTTGGCTCCATTTTAACAAGGGATAGTCAGCTCTCTCACCAGTCCAAATATAATTTGTGAATCATAACTAGTTGGTTTTTGCCTGGTTACACAATCTCCGTGTTACGCCCACAGACATTAGCCAGAAAATACTGTTTTGTACAACGCCATTTGACATCAACCAAAGAATTGCAGTCGAAGAGTTCTGACTTGTTATTGGCCAAGACTTATTTGCTAATGTACAATGCCTTTGGAAAGTATCCAGACCCAATGATTTGTTGTGTTATAGACTTAATTTACAGTTGATCCAAAATTATGTATCATGTACATAAATATTCAGACCCTTTATTCAGGACTTTGTAGAAGTGCCTTTGGCAGCGATCACAGCCTAGAGTCTTGTTGGGTCTGCCTCTACCAGCTTTGGACACCTAGATTTGGGAAGTTTCTCACATTTGGCCTTGTGGATTTTCTCAAGCTCTGTCAGATTGAACGGGGAGCATCTATGAACTGCAGTCCTCACGTCTCCCCACAGATGTTTAATGTGGTTTAAGCCCGGCCTTTGGCTGGGTCACTAAAGGACATTCACAGACTTGTGCTAAAGTAACTTAAGAATTGTCTTGGCTGTGTGTTTTGGGTTTTTGTCAAACCCGTCTGGGGTCCAGTACATTCTGGATAGGGGTTTTTTCTATGGACCTCAGTATTTTGCTCTGTTCATCCTTCTCATAATCCTGACCAACCTCCCAGTCCTGTCGCCCAGAAGTATCCCCTTTGCATGATGCTCCCACCCCCATACCTCACCATAGGAATGGTCTTAGCCAAGTGATGAGCATGCCCAAACATTGCATTCCCTTCACTGTTTCCATAATTTACCTTAGTCTAATTCTAAAATGGATTAAATTGATTTAATCACAGTGCAGTTCAAATTCAGTTCAAAGTTTTATTCATCAAATGCACCAAATAACACAGCGTCATCCTGCACGATGAAATTATTGTGACATGGCACCCAACATCTACGCAGTAAGAGTTAAGAAATATATAAAGCAAAAATACCCCGTGATTACCAAGCTCATGGGACTAGTCAATGCTTTAGCAAAATTAGCACATAGATCTACTCCTCGACACATCTCTGAGGTCTGCAGAGTTCCCCGGACTTGATGGCTTGGTTTTTGCTCTGAAATCCACTGTGCAGTGTTGGGCCTTATAAGGACAGATCTGTGCCTTTCTAAATCATGTCCAATCATTTGAATTTGCCTCAGATGGACTCCAGTAAAGTTTTAGCAACATCTCAAGGATGATCAAATGCACGTGGCAAAGGGTCTGAATACTTAAGTACATGTTTTTCATTTTTAATAAATTTGTCATTATGGGGTTGTGTGTAGACTGATGGCAAATACATTTATTTGATCAATCATAAATTACGTCTATAACATGACTGTGTGGAGAAAGGGAATACTGCGGGAAACCATAGCAAAACATTGTGCAACAGAGAAACAAAAGCAGGTATTTTTGTTGGGCAAGTTCATATAGTACCTTTCTCTTATAATTGTCATAACTTGTTGTGCCTATTGAACCTGCCCCTGATGTTGGTGTTGTCTGGTCTTCCAGAGGGCTTCTGACCTGGCCGAGATGATCACAAGGGTCATCAGAGAGGGACTCGAAGGGCTGGTCCTCAAAGACATCAAGGTAAGACAGATCTCCTAACCCTGTGTAGGACTCCATTCTACTCATACCACCTATTGTACTGTATATCTGAATGTCTTGGATAGATGTAAGCAATAATAACTTTTTCATGTTTTCCCTTTGGTGAGCTAGGTGTAATCTTTATTGTATTGTTTATTATCCAGTCCTCAGATCTACGTATACTACTGTTGAAGTGTATGCTTATGTATAGATAACAAAAGGCCATCTGTTTACCCGTACACAGGAAGTCACGTTCATTCAAAGCGTAACAGTAAATAGCCAATGGGCTTATGTGTATTCTGTTCTGCAATGTCTATAAAACAGAGGACAACCGGAAGTTAGATGAGAAGAGATGATATTGAGTTCGTAAGACATTGTGTATGAAGACCGAGTCTATAACATCATGAACAATAGACTATTAAATGCTGCAATAAATAATTGAATTACTCTCTCCCTTGACGACTGGGTATGCGATCATTATTTCAACCACTATACGAAACGACTGATTTCTACACTACCGTTCAAAAGTTTGGGTCACATAGAAATGTCCTTGTTTTTCATGAAAACATATATGAAATTAGTTTGAATAGGAAATATAGCAAAATGAATAGGAAATGTAGTCATTGACAAGGTGAGAAATAACTGATTAATTAACTGAAATAATAATTGTGTCCTTCAAACATTGCTTTCATCAAAGAATCCTCCATTTGCAGCAATTACAGCCTTGCGAACCTTTGGCATTCTAGTTATCAATTTGTTGAGGTAATCTGAAGAGATTTAACCCTATGCTTCCTGAAAGACCTCCCACATGTTGGATTGGCTTGATGGGAACTTGGGTACCATAGGGTCAAGTTGCTCCAACAACAGCTCAATAGGGTTGATATCCGGTAACTGTGCTGGCCATTCCATTATAGACAGAATACCAGCTGACTGCTTCTTTCCTAAATAGTTCTTGCATAGTTTGGAGCTGTGCTTTGGGTCATTGTCCTGTTGTAGGAGGAAATTTGCTCCAATCAGGCGCCGTCCACAGGGTATAGCGTGGCATTGCAAAATGGAGTGATGTCTTCCTTCTTCAAGATCCCTTTTACCCTGTACAAATCTCCCACTTCACCACCACCAAAGCACCGCCAGACCACCACAGTGCCTCCACCATGCTTGACAGATGGCATCAAGTACTCCTCCAACATCTTGTCATTTGGTCTGCATCTGACAATTGTTCTTCTTTGTATCAGAACACTTTAAACTCCATAACACTTTTCTCCAATCTTCCTCTGTCCAGTGTCTGTGTTCTTTTGCCCATCTTAATCATTTCTTTTTATTGGTCAGTCTGAGAGATGGCTTTTTCTTTGCAACTCTGCCCAGAAGGCCAGCATCCCGGAGTCGCCTCTTCACTGTTGACATTGTGACTGGTGTTTTTTACAGGTATTATTTAATAAAGCTGCCAGTTGAGGACCTGTGTGGCACCTGTTTCTAAAACTAGACACTAATGTATATGTCCTCTTGCTCAGTTGTGCACTGGGGCCTCCCACTCCTCTTTCTATTCTGGTTAGAGCCAGTTTGTGCTGTTCTGTGAAGGGAGTAGTACACAGCGTTGTACGAGATCTTCAGTTTCTTGGCAGTTTCTCGCATGGAATTGCCCTAATTTTTCACAACAAGAAAAGACTGATGAGTTTCAGATGAAAGTTCTTTGTTTCTGGCCATTTTGATTGTGTAGTCGAACCCACAAACACTCCTATGGGACTCTGCATGCCCATATAGATATTCCATTAAACATCAAACGTTTCCAACTACAATAGTCAGTTACAACATTAACAATATCTACTGTTTATCTGATCAATTTGATGTTATTTTAATGGACAAAAAATGCACTTTTCCTTTCAAAAAAAAGGAAATGTCTAAGTGACCGCAAACTTTCCAACGGTTGTGTACATGCAAGGGAGTAGGGACAAGGGGTTTCTGGACCAAGCCAAACTTATGTTGATTTTTATAGAATAGGCAGTTCACATAATGTAAACATTGTCTAATAAAAGTATTGTTAAATTATAGATGCGAATTGAGAATTTGTGTGACTCTTAAGGGGACCTATGAGCCAGGGAAGCGACACTGGCTGAAGGTAAAGAAGGACTACCTGAATGAGGGCGCAATGGCCGACACCGCAGACCTGGTGGTGCTGGGAGCTTTCTATGGCAAAGGCTCAAACGGTCAGTGCACCACAGTCCATTTCATTAGTTCACACAGTGCAAACCTGCAAAATAAACCATTTACAGTACCCCAAAGTCAGACTGCACACTGACCAACGAAGGCTTGTAAAATGGCTTGTGCAATATTGGGCTTTATTTGTTATTTTTAATCAAGTGTGCTGGTTAAAGTGATCATTCGACCTAGATTCATATTTGGGTGAAATAACGCTTACCCTGAGGACGTGGACCGAAACCCTTGCTTCAACTCAATGTGATTTTCGTTATTGTGTGTCGTTATTTTCTCTACTAGGTGGGATAATGTCCAGTTTCCTAATGGGCTGCTATGACCCTGACTCTAAGAAGTGGTGCACTGTAACCAAGTGTTCTGGGGGCTATGATGACGCCATGTTGGCTCGACTCCAGAAGGAGCTGGACATGATCAAAATCAGCAAGGTGACCTGAGCAGCTCTACGTAACTCTGCAGTTTACTCTTGAGTGGCCAGTTTGTGAGGAAGTTTTCTGAATACCAACTAGACCCCTAGGGGTGTATTAATTACTGTGCTATTTAAAACGATCCAGTCCTTTCACATCTACAAGATTTGTCTAGGGGTTAAAAGTTTATTTAGTATTTAACAAGTAGGAGTGGGAGGACTCATTTTAATTTGTTTGTTGCATCTCATTTCTGTTCAGGAACCCAGCAAAATCCCTGGCTGGTTGAAAATCATCAAAAACTATTACCCTGATTTTATTATCCGTGATCCAGAGGTGAGATTTAATACACTTTAATGCATTTTAATCTCTGTCTGGTTTCTTTTCAAGGGCAAAATGGCCAAAATCTCCTTTGGACATTTTAATGAAGTGTTGGAGTGCCCATAATGATTTAGAGGACACAGTGATTTTACCAGGAAGCTATATAGTCTGTGTTCTTAAGATATGTAACTGATTTAGTCTGTAATCTGCAGCATTGCTGTAATTGCTGAGAAATGTTAATACTATTCTGATCTTTATTAGCTTTATCCATGGCATGACCAGATCCTTAGAGTAATACGGTCAGCCAGTCTGTGCAGTCCATGAAATGAGTCAACCTTTACAAACAAGATGAATGATAGTGATTGGAAGTTACATTTCAAAATGTCATTATTACCCTGAAGCCAAAAGGTTTGTCGACCCCTGTCCTTTCCCCAATGTAGTATGTTACTTTTAACCAAAGTAATGCGCTATATAGAGAATAGGGTAACATTTTGTACCCAGTGTTCTATATTCTTGGAACTCATTTCACATTTTAGTCATTAGGCCGACACACTTATCTGGAGCAACTTACAGGGGCGATCAGGGTTAACTGTCTACACTCATCTTCAACTTAGCTTCCATTTTCTCCTTAAAAACAGACTTTTTTCCTTTTCACCTGCTTTGTTAGGTTAATGAAAGTATAACTGCTGAAAATGGCTAGAAAGGCATTCTAAAATCCATGTTTCTTCACATTCTATTCAATATTAGAGCCTAATGGTATGTATGAGTATGAAAGTCATAAAAATACAATCAATAAAATAACCAACAATAATTCTAAAATAGGCTAAAGTACAGCGCACCTAGACTTTATACCGTGTGCACAGGTTGCTCTACGGGCATACATCTACAGAGACACAGAATATTAGTCTTATTAATTATCTCACAGTGTAGGGAATTAGCCTAATGGTGTTGCAGTTGATGTGATGACTTGTATGTGTCTCTCCCTCGGATAGAAAGCACCTGTGTGGGAGATCACAGGGGCAGAGTTCTCAAAGTCGGAGATGCACACTGCTGACGGCATCTCCATCCGCTTCCCCCGCATGACCCGTGTCCGTGACGACAAGGACTGGAAAAGTGCCACCAACCTAACACAGCTCAAGGTAAGGAACGCGCTTTTGATACAACAGAGCCCACATGTTACAGTAATGTTACTACGTGTAGGGTGTCTTGTGTTTTTTATTTTTTATCTGTAATGTAAAACCTTTGGTAAGGCTGTAGCTTTCAGTATTTCAATATTTGAAACCAAAGTTGCAGAATTCTACCTCATATGTGAGTTATGACTATAATTTCTCTCTGACCCAGAGCTATTATAAGACAATGCTACCAATATACTGGGACCCCCCCCCTTTCCAAATGTTTGACTACTCTGTTTTAGATGGTTGTATCTGTAGGGCTTGGAAGGCCACCGAATGGGTAGCGTAGTTAGATCCTGGGATGATATTGAAGGCTCCCCCTGAACTCCAAGGCCAGCTTCTGTTTCTCAGTGTTTTCAGGTTGTCTTGGAGTGCCCAACTTTTTCAGTCTTATAAGTGACATTTCTCTGGTTGGATTTTTTGGTTGATATTTACCTGTATGTCCCATCAAAAGTCTGCCACTATCTACAGTGGATATAAAAAGTCTACACACCCCTGTTAAAATGCCAGGTTCTTGTGATGTTAAAGAATGAGACAAAGATAAATCATGTCAGAACTGTTTTCACCTTTAATGTGACCTATAACATGAACAATTCAATTGAAAAACAAACTGAAATCTTTGAGGGGGAAAAATAAAAAATCAAAAACTCACAATAACCTGGTTGCATAAGTGTGCGCACCCTTAAACTAATACTTTGTTGAAGCACCTTTTGATTTTGTTACAGCACTCAGTCTTTTTGGGTAGGAGTCTATTAGCATGGCACATCTTGATGTGGCAATATTTGCCCACTCTTCTTTGCAAAAGTGCTCCAAATCTGTAAGATTGCGAGGACATCTCCTGTGCACAGCCCTCTTCAGATCACCCCACAGATGTTCAATTGGATTCAGGTCTGGGCTCTGGCTAGGCCATTCCAAAACGTTAATCTTCTTCTGGTGAAGCCATGCTTTTGTGGATTTGGATGTGTGCTTTGGGTCATTGTCCTGCTGAAAGGTGAACTTCCTCTTCATGTTCAGCTTTCTAACGGACGCCTGAAGGTTTTGTGCCAAAATTGCCTGGTATTTGGAACTGTTCATAATTCCCTCCACCCTGACTAAGGCCCCGGTTCCAGCTGAAGAAAAACAGCCCCAAAGCATGATGCTGCTACCACCATGCTTCACTGTGGGTATGGTGTTCTTTGGGTGATGTGCAGTGTTGTTTTTGCACCAAACATACCTTTTGGAATTTTGGCTAAAAAGTTTGGTTTCATCAGAAACCAAACTCATCAACTTTGGTTTCATCAGACCATAACATTTTCCCACGTGCTTTTGGGGGACTTGATGTTTGTTTTTGCAAACTTCAGCCGGGCTTGGATGTTTTTCTTTGTAAGAAAAGGCTTCCGTCTTGCTACCCTACCCCATAGCCCATTCATATGAAGAATACGGGAGATTGTTGTCACATGTAGCAGACAGCCAGTACTTGCCAGAAATTCCTGCAGTTCCTTTAATGTTGATGTAGGCCTCTTGGGAGCCTCCTTGACCAGTTTTCTTTTCGTCTTTTCATCAATTTTGGAGGGACGTCCAGTTCTTGGTAATGTCTCTGTTGTGCCATATTTTCTCCACTTGATGATGGCAATCTTCACTGTGTTTCATGGTATATCTAATGCTTTGGAAATTATTTTATACCCTTCTCCTGACTAATATCTTTCAGCAATGAGATCCCTCTGATGCTTTGGAAGCTCTCTGCGGACCATGGCTTCTGCTCTGAGATGCAACTAAGAAAATGTCAGGAAAATCCTACTAGAACAGCTGACCCCTTATTTGTGATTAATCAGAGTCACTTTAAATGATGGCAGGTGTGTAATGACTTCTATTTAACATGAGTTTGAATGTGACTGGTTAATTCTGAACACAGCCACATCCCTAGTTATAAGAGGGTGTGCACACTTATGCAACCAGGTTATTGGAAGGTTTTTATTTTTCATTTTTCCCCCTCGAAGATTTCAGTTTGTTTTTCAATTGAATTGTTCACATTATAGGTCACATTAAAAGTGGAAAATTTCTGACATGATTTATCTTTGTCTCATTCTTTCAGATCACGATAACCTGGCATTTTAACAGGGGTGTGTAGACTTTTTATATCCACTGTAAATGTATTCCAAAAAAACTCCAGGTGTAAAACAATGTTTGGACAACATGGATACATTTTTTTACACCCATTTCCCTTGTGTATTTGTTACAACAAAATTTCTCAAGGAAGCCAACAACATCAAGGCAGATTACTGGAAAGACATTTTAACAGGGGTGTGTAGACTTTTTATATCCACTGTAGAATCCCAGGAACTTGATGTTTGGCAGACTTTCTAGCCATCTAGGCTTTGATGAGGAAGGATGGGAAAACTCTCTGTAAAGAAGACATTTAGCACCTTTTATTTCATGGAGTTTAATTCTGTTGGCCACTGTCCACTCGGTTAGCTCATCCAGGACAGTTTGCAGTGGGCTCTTTGGTTCTCTTGACCTCCAGCATGTTCAGGGCACCCACAAATTTCTGCTTTTTTTTAATGGGACTGAGGATTGTCCTCTCTGGCAGGAGTAGATTGAGACCTCAATCTGTGAATGTATTTTCATTAGGGCTAACGTGTGCAATTACTTAAAAATGCTTAACGGTGTTAATTGTTTTGTCGCCATCATCACATTTTTATTTTTAACTACAGACGTTTATGCATCATTTGACAGCACAACCTTTCATACTTCGGCACCCTCTAATATACCCAAATCATAGTTTAAGAAATCCTCCACTATAGCTGTAACATACCTCAATTTCGTCCTTCCAGTCTCTCAGGTACTCAGGCTTTCCTTTTCCTTTGAAAATACTTGAATAAACTCTGAAAATCAAAGGCAGTTTTATTTTATCTCTTCATTAATGTCAATACTTGCCAGTTCTATAACTCATAATAATAATACTAATAATATATTTTAAAATGGGTTGTTTGGATCCTGAAAGCTGATAAATTAATAGTGGAATTATTCACCACAATCCCCACATTACCCAGACAATGCCTGTTATTGTAAGATTTGATTTATCAATGTGAATCCACTGTTTCACAGCCCAGCAGGAAATGTATAAATGTTCTCACCGTACAGACAGTATCTCTCCATGCTACTGGTATAGCTAGTATATTTAGTGTACAGCGGGGGTTTGTCTGAAGACTGTGCTGTCTAAGACCTTGCTGGCTAAACTAGGTAAGACCTAACAAGTTACCTCATTTCTTCAAGGAACTATGAACACTCACCTTCTGTTTCTTTGACTACAGTACTGGTTTGCCATGGTCTCTTGGAAGTGAGCTGCGATTTCTGTGATGCTCTGTAGCTCTCGGATGCACACCACTGCATTGTAGGAAAACTGAAGGGAAGTCTGTAAGGAGGACTGTCCCTGGGTGCTGGGTGCTCTAATTCACGCCCCTGCTTGCTCAATTTGCAACAGGTCTTAATCTTGAAATTGTTCTCTGTAAAAAATAAACCATTCCCTTTTCTTTGAGTGGCTGCAACAATTCAGCAGTGTAGTTCAAAATATAGGCTATACTTTATCATGACACTGTAGACACATTACTACACAATTTTCTGATTTCACGGACCACTTAGATCATGGTGAAAAAGTTACTCAACCCGTTAATAGAACATATGCTTATGCTAAATTGATAACCCATAATTTGTTTCTGTGGGTGGATTACCATCTTGGTGATTGTCTTAGCAGGGTGACCAAGAAGTTGTGGTCATTCATCTCTAGTGGGGTGAGAGTAAGGGGTTTCATGGCCTGCCGTGCTTCTGTAGATTTGTCAGAATTTAATCAGTAGCCTACTAGTAGTTTTGCAGGAACAACTACAAGTTGTTCCTGCAACGTACATCTTCGGTTTCACTCAATTGAAATCCCCTTCTTCAAATGGAGAAGTACTGTTCAGGAAATGTTTGATATGGAAAATTGGCCTTAAAACTTTGAAAGAAACTGGGAGAAAGGGATAGCCTTCACCAACCAGACTGACCAAATCAATTAAATATACGCTGATGTAAAAAAAAAAATATATATATATATATATATATATAGAAACTATGAACACACATTGTCGGCTGTACCCTATATTATGATTGATGCTCTGTTTGTAGTAAAGTGAATTTATATTATAAAAAAATCCTCTTCAAACTAGATGAAGCTTTAAATATTTCAATATTTTTGGGTGGAATTTATGCTTTATTTTTGATTTACACGAAGTGGAAAATATAAAGGAGAGTGTGTGCTGAAATGAGCTGGATTCAAACCAGTGCTGCAGTGGAATATGTGCATGGAAGAATGAACCAGTCAAGTTTACAATAAGGCATACTTTCAAGTACAAATATAAATTGTCTTGAATTATGGTCATTGTAATTCATTACTACGTTGTATGTGCTGAACTGGGTTCAGTATTAAACTATAACTCCCTAGAGCCCTAGGTCCCAGTCTTCATTAGTTTATCTTTTAAATTATTTGATGTCTCTTGAAGTTGAGCAAAAAAGGGAATGAAATGGATTCCACTATCCCTTCAATTCTAGAATCCTTCACATGGTTGCCTGAGCAATGAAGCAACTTAAAATAGGGTGTGTTAGCAGCTTCACTGCTAATTAGTGACAGGTTATTAAGATTGAATCTAAGTTGTGGTCAGGATTGCAAATTATTTGAAGCGGTTGGCTGTTTTTGTTGGCAAATTACATTTGTACGTGATTTGGAATTGTGATTGGTTAAATCTGAACACTGCTAAACCCCCGTCATAAATGCACTATGCAACCAGTGCATTGCATGTCATTCTTTCTGATTCTTCCAAGACGTTATCTATTTATTTTTCATGGTTTTATTGAAGTTGAAAAAAGTTCTGACATGTCTTGATTTCAGCCTTTCTATTAACAAATGTTGCATTTTCACTAAGGGATATGTAGACTTGATATCCTCATATCATAAACAACAACACTGTCATCTCCACTGTTGGTGTAGCTGGTGGATGACCAGTGTTCGCCTTGTGGTTGCTGGGTAAAGATGCCGACTTCTAGAATGGGATTTGTATTCCTTCCAACTGGCTTTATGGTAATGTAGCTTGAAATGGGTTGTCCTCTTGTCGACTTCTCCACTTCCCAGCAAGGGGTCTTCACAGAGCCATTTATAGATGAGACTGGACTGGTCTGTAAGTGTTTTCTAGATGAAGAAAAGGTTTATATGTTTTCATTTGAAGTTCAGGGACAACACTCCAATGTAGTTAAGATTGAATTTGCTATTTACTGGAAAGGCTGGTGGTGGCAGGATAACTATTATGATGAATAAATAGCTTGGAACAGCACTAACGGCCCTAGCAGTACACTATGTTAAGACTCAGAAATGGATTCATAAGTCAAGTTTGTTAATTGTGAGAAGCCTTCACCAAATTTCATGGCCATGTCAAAAAGGGCACCCATGAAAATGTGTTTGAATGTGTTTTGTTTGACCATTGACTAAAGCGGCACCTGTAGTCCCTCTATTACCAGCGTTCCCTGAGCCATTCACTTGATTTTCTTCTCAGGAACTGTTCCGCATCTCCAAGGAGAGGTGTGAGTTTGAGGTGAAAGCAGGGCCCTCCAAAGGAGGCGAAGATGACAAGGGCTCCTCAGAAGGAGAAAGCGGGAGTAACTCGCCCCCCTCAACCTCCCACAGACCAGTCACACCCAGCAAGACCAGTGAGTACCATTGATCGGTGGTTTTCAACCCATGCTGTCCCTTGAAGAACTCCCAAATGGGCCTAAAAACTTTTCTTAATTGTCATAACTTTTTTAATGGCTCATCACAATGTGATTTGAATGCAAATCGAATTCTGACATTGCAGCACCAGTTCTACATAACACATTGAATGTCACACTGCTACATCTGTATGTTGTTTAATTTGTATGATTTATTTGGTCACACTTGGCTGTTCAAGGTACATTATTATTAAGTGGCATTAGTTCATAAAACTTCAGTTTAAACATTTTAGTAAGATTTTGGAGCACATTGGCCAGTGTAATGGCATAGGGTGTATTGGCAAGTACACTACATTTATTTTACATTATATTTCCTGTTAGTTTAAACAATAGCCATTGCTATTAACTATGTTAGTCCATGATATCAGAGATATCATGCCAAATTAGACCATTCATGAGCCTTGTAATAAGTATAAATGTCAACCCAAAATTCATGATAATTCCTCGATTAGGTTTTACATACTATATTTTGAATCACGTTTTATGAAACAACATAGTATATCTTAAATACATTCTCAGTAGTTAATCACTTAACCAATACAGCATCGCTGGGGTGAGATCAATCTGGATTTTTGCAGCATGAATGTACTATCTTTCAATCCGAGTAACTACATGATGCTGCTGTGTCAGCATAGACCAACAACCCAGTGGAACATTTCTGGCCTATTAAACTTGTAAAAGAGGTTTTATTTAGGTAGTAATCTACACCGGGATAATTTTTTCTGGAGATGTATGTTCTTTTAAAAGCCTCTGGAGACCAGTCTATTCAAAGTGTACTCTAACTATATTTCTATTTACTCTGTTTTTGTTTCAACATTGTTGCTGTTCTCTTTCCACAGGCAACAGCAATACTCCCAAAGCCAAGGCAGTGAAGACTGAACCTCCCCACCCTGTCCCAGCAATCAAGAGGAAAATGCCCTCAGAACAACAAAATGCAAAAAAGGTTTGTTTTGTTTGTTATTTGTATGATTATAGGCAATATGTTGCTGGGTGGCAGCCAGCCTAGATCCTAGAGCTTTAGCCAGCAACCAGAAAGTTGCTGGTCCAAATCGTGAAGCTGAAATGTTAAAAATCTATTATTTTACCCTTGAGCAAGGTGCTTAACCTTGTTAGCTCTGGATAAGATCGTCTGTCAAATTATTTTTATGATGTAAGATTTCTCATCAGAACAAACCAAAAACACCAAGTAGTGTCTGTTAACAGAACTTAACTGCAAATTATTTAATTTTTACTGTAATTTCTATGTCATATGATGTTTATTAGATTTCAGACTTGAATCCCTAGTATTTATGAGCTCCGATGTGTTTCAGGTGAAGACAGAACCTGTCCATCACAGTAATGGACAAAGCAAGAATGGACAAAGCAAACAAAAGACAAACCCCTCCAAGGTGGTAGAACCTAGGAATGACAAGGTGGGTGCCTCATTGTTGCTGTTCATTTGTCATTTACTGCGATTCCAGATTTAACCACTAGATGCCTCTATCTATTGCATTTATTTGTTCTAAAAGGCGTTCTAACATTTTATTGAATGAATTTCTGATGAGACATGCTAGTAGATAAAATTTTACAAATGTAATATATACAAATATTAACAATACAATCATAACCAAAATGGGAACCTACATAGTATATGACATGCTGTCTGTACAGAGTACGAACTGCTCTAAAAAATCTCTAGAAAGCTGTTCTTGTTTTATGTTTGGGGAAGACTAAGATATTTACTATCATATCAATTAAGGATGGTGGTTTCCTTTCGCCACCTCCTTTAAATGAATGAAGTGTGGCTTTAACACTCCCTCCTCTCTGTGGTCCCTAGACTTTACTGGACATCTTCAGTGGGGTGAAGCTGTTCTTGCCAGACTCTGTGCAGGACCACACCAAGCTGCGGCGCTACTTTGTGGCCTACGATGGGGACCTGGTGCCGGAGTATGACATTGCCTCTGCAACACACACCTTGATGGAACCCGAGGAGGACAGCAGCGCCCAGAGAGTCACCCCTGTCTGGATCTGGGAGTGTATCCGTAAGAGACGTGTGGTTCCCCCCTGCTGATGAACATTATTCAGACCTTCCAACTCTTAAGATAACGCTGCAGAATATGCCCTCTCTGGAAAAGTGTGCTTTGCTTCAAACAATGGACCATTAAACCCTGATGATGTTTTACAGCTAAGCTTAAATCTAAATGTGATGCAAGCTAAAACTATTATGAACTTGGTTGAAATGTTGCAAATCAATGTTAGAACTGTGTATGGACAAGACCAGATCATGGGATATTTCACTGGTCATGGCGGTGTATGATTAGGAGTATCTGAGTAATGTTTCCATCTGTGAATGTTTGTATTTATTTTTTTGTCAATTATGTTACAAATGAGTCTTTTTCAGTTTGGTTACTGCAGTTTGGTGCTCATGTCAGAACAAGTTGGATCCAGCTGACATTTCAAGGTTGAGGTCTTATTGCAAACCGGGTTTCTTTTGAGTGTGTAGTGTAGATAACACTACTTTTCCCATTTCGGAAGAGTTGGAAAGTTTAGTGAATCAAAATTAAACTAGTTTGTTGTAAATGAGTTCAGTGATACAAATCAAGAAAGTATCCTATGTCATATCTAGGATTCTCTTGACAATGAAATGTGCTGATAAAAATGTGATATTTTAACATGATGACTAACAGGTGACATTGCAATATAAACCTTTTTTTTAAAGCCACAAATACTGTTTTTTTTATGGCCAGGTAAAACAGTAAATTGAGCTTCAGGTTAATTTTGTGTTCCAGAGAACAAATGTCAGAAATACCCTTTAATTTAAACAAGTCTACCTTTGATGTGCCAATGTGTAAAATAAACTAGTTTGAATATCCTTTTCCACTTATTGACATCAGACTTTTGACAGATGTTTTTATGCAGGTAGCCCAATTGAGATTCTTTCCCACACTTTTTCTGAGGTGATCTGGTCAATCAATAAAAAAAAAAACAGAAAACAGAAGTGAGCTCCCAGTGTTAATGTAGCAAAAGTATTTATTTGAAAAATGGAAGTAGCTCCTCCCTTTTTCAGTGTATTGGATACTTAATGAGCACAACGCAAAATGCTGCAGCCTAGTAAGGACTTGTCTTCTCCAGCTTCCTCTTTCCATACAGCCAGTCTTCAGACCTTCCCCAGCATTATAAGTCAAACTCCTCTTTCAGATGACAAGGCTGGGAGAAAGAACAAGTCAAATTGCCATTAACTTATCTGAACGTGTCACCAATGCAACAGTACTCATTCTGCACTAAAGAAAGGATCCAATCAACCATAATATTTCTGGGTTACATTTATTTCCATCAGATCACTTTCTGATTGCAAGGAACTGAGGCTTACAGGGATAGTTTGACCTAGATTCATATTTTGGTGAAATTCCACTTACTCTGAGTTGTTCTTGAAGGCTCTTGGAGTCATTTTTCACAAAACGCCACTATTCACCTCTTTCCCAGCATGGAATTAGCATTGTCCAAATTCATTAATTGAAATTGAGCATCCTGAGCAAAAAACCCCTGCATTGTAAGAGGAAACTAACTCAAAAAACACTAAATGCAGTAATCTGTCATGTTAACATTGATTTATTTGATGGCATACAGCCAGCTAACAAAACAGTCGGCGGAATTTGATTACTTCAAATTGGCACAATTATTTTCTGCAGCCACCACACACAGCCTTTGTTATTCAACAATGTCATCAGTAGCTAGCAAATGCTAAGTGGTTGTTCAAGAAGTATGTTGACACGTCCATTTTCTGAAAAAAAAAATTTGGATTGATACCATTTGTGAACAAAACTGAACAATATCAGTTTGGCAGAAAATTTTATTTTTATAGCAAAAATGAAAACATAATTGAGGAATATGATATTGACAGGTTCTTTGAGGTAAACAACACTAGTCTTAGTTTGAAGTGTTTTGGAGTAGGTTTCCACTTGCAGTGCAGTTTCTGTGGCTCGGGATGTACAGTTTCAATTCACAAATTTGGATGATGCTAATAACGCTTATTCCAGGCTGGGACAGAGGTGAATAATGGCTTGTTGTGAAAAATCACTCCAGCAAAATTTCACCTAAATATGAATCTAGGTCAAACTATGCCTTTAAAATGATGAGCCTCACATCAATGACATTTTACATCTGATTTTGACTTGGAATGAATGAGCCCATGTTAACACAGAAATAGCTAACCTGTCTTGAAGACTTGGCTAAAGTCGCGGTGCGTAAGCTAGAACAAGTTGAACCCGGGCTTTCGAACCGTTGCAGTATAATCCGAGTTCTAGGTACGTGACTCCATGATTGGCCCAGCCCAGCTTTCAGATTTCCATTGCAGTCTCTAGTCACAGTGTTTGTTACCTGAGGGTATATGATTTTTATTACAGCTGCACTGGTTTAGATATAAAATATTATCATATTGTAGATCATAGCACATTTGCAGTGATGGACAAATATTAGCGTACTCTACTTTTCTTAATTAGAGCTATTTCTTAAATAGCTCCCTACAGTTGTTGCCAGAAATATTCACACCCTTGCACTATTTCCCATTTCTTCAAAATTAAGAATCTTTTAGTTTCCACACAGTCATTTGCAAAATGCAGAATGAATTAAGATCTAACTGAATTAAGATCTAAACATGACCACTTTAGAATAGTCAAGTGTTTCTTGTTTCGCTTTTCCGTAGTGCTTTTTGATGTGTTTGGGGCTGTTGTACTGCTGGGAAACCTACAAACTTTGACTGAGATCCAGTTTCTGCACACAAGGTTCAACATTGCACTCAGCTACGTGCACGCGCACACGCACACACATTTGACAGTAAGAAGGGTGTTTTTTATTTCAGGAGGTAGTCAGATAAGGCTGCCTGGCATTGTTATGGTTGTTGGTCATAGAATGTACTACTACCCAGGGCACAGATTTTGGCACTCTACTTCCTGGATGGGTTACGCATTATGATAAGCACAAACATAACAGGCCAGATGTGCTTTGGAGGACAAATGTCTCCCATCTTCTTCTTTCCCTCAATGGAAGTTGCTGTGATAAAGTAAGGCCATTTTTATGAATTTAACATAGTTTGCAACAACCACAGTATAATTGTAGATTTGTGTGAACAGGACCCAAAAAGCAAGTTAATCTAGTCCTCACCAGAACAGCTACATTAAAGTCCTTGGCTATTGTCTTCAACACCCCTGCCACCTGCATCATCATGGACATACCTACAAATTCCAATCACCAAGTCATTATGGAGCTTTATACACAATGCATATTAAGTCAACCATATTGGTGATTGTCTTTGCAGATAAAAGTACAACATTGCCATTCTCTTTACTAAATCATTTACATTCATAAGTTCACACATTCTACAGCATATTTTATGGCATTGCTTGCCAGATAATATCAGTAAAGTGAACTTGTAAAAAGAAATATGTAACAAGTTGATGATCAAACAAAAAAATCTATCAAAGTACCTTCATTTTGTTTGCCTCCCAATATAGGAGAAATAACTGCTGACACTGAATCCACAATCAGAGCTTTGACTGAGCCACCTCTCGCAGATGCCTATAAAAGATAGGACAAAACATTAGTGCAAAAATGATTGAGTTCTGAATAAATAAAATTCTGTAAATATTTTCCATTTTATAAAAGTAATTTTAAGCTGAAGTATAGCAAATACCTCAAAACAATTCACAATATTTTAGCAACCCCACATAACCACTAAATCCCAAACCATTAACTCAAGTAACCACAAGATACCAAGAACAACCACAATATAACAGAAACAACCTCAAATGACCATAAAACCACCAGAAAATACACCGGTCTTGTGTGACCGTGGGTGAACAGGGAGTACCGGAGAGGACTAAGCACACACCCCTGAGGCAACACACTACTGTGTTTAAGGTCAGGATTGAGGTGTCATGGGATTACAATTTATAAACTATACTTTTTAAAATGCATTTTCTGGATGAGAATATATTTACTGGCATGTAAGATAATGCAACAAGTGAAACATTTTGGCCACAGGTAATCTGTCAAAGATTGTCTGAATACTGGAAGTACACAGAGTGCAGTGAAAAAGTATTTATCCACTATATAATTTTCTCATTGTTTTGCAGATTTTGTCACTGAATGTTTTCATATCTTCAACCAAAACCAAATATTGCATGTAAGCTGTTATGCATGTAAAATCTGTTATACATTTAAGCTTATATTCCGCCATCTGCTTGATCCCCAATTGTAACCACATGGTTCTTTGTGGCATTGTATGGTTGTTTTGGAATTGTGTAGTTAATCTGGTTAACGGTTTGTGGTCATTAATTGATCCTGTTAACACACATTCATTACCAAGTTGTTAGAACTCTTTCACTAATATTGCAATGAACTATGCTTTACTGTAACTGACCATGGGTGTTGAATGTAGGCAATCGGTAATTTCATTATCTTCATTGGTCAGATAGGACAAATCCCTATGGTACAGATAAAGGTGCCATTTGGAACACATTCACAGCAAAGACCTACCTGCTGAAGTCCAGTGCATCGAATACTTTGTAGACAGTCAATTAAAGAGAAGATGTCAAACACTCGATAGACCTGGATTCTCTGAAGAGCCTCCATCTGAAAGACAATAGGTGAGAACACGTTGGTGAAAATTTTAAGAAAAGGATGTTTGTTAACTATAAAGGTTTTGTCGCAACTCTCTTTCAACCCGCCTGTTCTTCCAATTTGCAAATCTTCTGGAGAATCTGAAGCAATCGACTTGCAGACAGCCCTCCTGTTGAGTCGATATATATCACACTCTGCTTCAGTTGGTAAGATATATTCACTGTGACACCAAAACACACCTGAAAGAGAGGCAAATGTAGGCAGCATAAACTGTTGGAAGATAAATGGTTTCTGTGCACCTTGCTGTAAAATTGTTGATTTTTTGCTTGCTATGGTTTGATACATTTCTGACTGACTCCTTGTTTTTTTGGAAAGCTGAGTAACAAGACAGTGGTGGTAAGATGTCAAGATGGAATTTGTGGCATGATACACAAGGAGAATTTGCATTGGGAGAATTCAATAAGCAAAACATTTCAACTGGTGAGGGTAACAAATCTGCTTAGATAGGTACTTAGATATGTTTTGCTCTTTAAAAACTTCACCCATGCATGGATAGTCCCAGAAATTGAAAAGGGGGGTTGCTTGGAGCAACAATCATAAACATGCATTGCTATTTTTATGATTTTTTTTGTGGTGATTACTGTAATATCACAGTACTGAAATAACCTAAGTTTGCAATCCTCCTAAAACTCTGTTAACTGCCTTTAAGGCCCCACCTCATCACAAGACCCAGTGGATTTGGGACAGTTGGTGTTGAGATGTGTTTTCCGACGCATATCTGATGTTGTTCTGGTTTTCATCACACTGCTTGCTCAACCAGTAAGTCTAGACCCCACTAGGACAGAGCTTGGCAAGGCAACTTTATCCACTTACCAACCTTCCAAACCTGGATGGTGCTGGCCAATTACAACTCCCTCTGCAGGACCACTGTGTTTTTTTATTTTATATTTACAGAACAATGTTAATGTTTAGTGAATATTAGTATTTAGTATTACCAGCATTAAGTACCTAAAAAAACTCTACAGCTAACCTCTCTGTTGCCATCTAGAACTAACGCCTGCTATTTTTGTTTTGTTTATTATTTGTATTGTCTTCTTCCCAGCACTGACTTTTGCCAATAACTAATCGAGTAGAATGTACTTACTACTGTAAGTAGTGGTTGTTCCAACTAGCTTCTTAAAATATATGCATTAACTGAAAGTTGCTCTGAATTGGAGTGTTGGCTAAATCTATAAAACCAACCACACTAATAAGCACAATGTAAACTTTCAAGATCACATGATGTACAATTGTGAGAAAAATGTCACCTGGGTTTTTCCGCTTCCAGGACCTCCTGCCAACTCTGTGAGCTCTCCTGTGTACAAGCCAGAATCTAGGAGTTTATCTAGACTGTAAAAAAAACATCACCCATTTACTCACCAAGGCTATGAACTCATGTTAAATACTAAAATCAACCCACAAAATCGTAGTACAATACAACAGCTTACAACAAAACACAGCAATTCTGTGATAATATCAACTTTAGCATTCAAAATAAAGTTACCCATTAACAGATGAAAGCACATTAATAATTAAGGTCTAAATGTTGGAATGCAGGCATTATTGGACCACTTTAGAAAGGTGCATCTATTTTAGCCATTATTCAGTAGGACACTAAGTCTCAAATAAGTATACAATCATATTTTATAGCATTTCAAACATAATAATGACATTGAAATGAGTAATATCATCTTTTTACACAATATCCCCATGTTTAATCCTGTGACATTATCATATGACACAAACACCATCGTTTTAAGTGTTTGTTATTTTCTCTACATTTCTCACATTATTTGTTGATGATCATTAAACCTTCAGATACATTCACACTAAAAAATGTTGATGAATTTTATCATGTAAGCATCCATATTGCATTTCTAACTTGGTAACAGATTGTTTGGAAGTGGCTTCATAGATGTTTCCTCAAAACCAAAAATGAATAACAGCGCATGTTCAGAGTGTTTCACATAAATAAATAATTTGAATGACATAGAATTGTGTCAAATTATTGTATTGCAGGTTACTCTACTAGTGTTTTGAACTGTCTTGGACTATTTTTTCAGATTTGGTGGTAGTTCTAAGCAGAGGAAAACTGAGGTTTTTGGGCCATTTCCACCAGTGGAAATTATTACATATAAAGCTGGATAGAAACCACCTAACAAATTAGCTAATGTATCAGAAGTGACTTTAATTTATTTTTAATTTATGTAAAACATTAAGATATTGCAAGCAAATGTAACATCCATCAGGATATACTTCTGTGATGTGCAGACCCTCACCTAGAATTGCCTGTAGAGACGATGGCTGTTGAACTCATTAGGTCTTCATATAGATCATCACCTGAAACCGGGAAGGCTGTGTGCTGGGCCAGGAGTACTCTGCGTACAGCCAGCAGGGCCTAATGCAAAGTGATTCAATTTTTTGTGTTTGTAACATTATATGGAATTGTATTCTGTTATGATATTGCATAATTTACCTTGTATGACACAGAAGATTTTTGGGCAAGTTCTTCAGTATCTGATGATACCAGATCTTCCACTTTAAAAAGAAAATATTTAATTTTTATGGTATTTTTATTTAAACATTTTCTTATCAACTAAACTAGCCTTACTCCCTAATTTAGCAATTATATCAACATTTTTAGCAAAAATTACTTATTTGCTAAAAATGACTATTACCTCTTAACTTGTTAATCTTAGATTTGTTCTAAAACATAATTAATAAAAGTAAACTTAAAGTATTCCTGAACTTTGGATTTAAAAGGATACAATGACTATAGGGTTCAAGTGTAGACTGTCAACTTTAATTTGATGGCATGTTGATTACTTCAGCACATCTAACCATTTGCCATCTTTTTTTTTTTGCAAACCCAAGATGGCCAATTTCATTCACACTTCTTTGGTCCTCATGTTGTCAGACACCATCAACAAACTCCAAATGCAAATGTAAAGCCAAGAAATCAGGACTAGACATTGACAGCTCTCTTGTAAATGCAAACAAACAGCTGTAAAACCAATTGTACTGACTATGTAAGAAACATGCTGCAATTTCTAAATGGTTAATTTAAAGTGCATGAAAAATAGTCTGCACTTTAACACAATAGTAAATGTATAATATTAAAGATTTTTAGTGCTGATTTCAAAGACACAGATTAAGCATGGTCCACAAAAAAAATCAACCAGAATGTCCATTGTATTGGATTTTTCTCCAAAACTGGCCCTTGGAGTTCACTGTATATAATCATTAACAGTCCTGTGAGAAATATTTGCCCACTGTCTGATTTACTGTATATTGTTTTTACACTGAATGTAATCAGATCATAAACCACAACGGAAATTTTGAAAAGGACAATGGATTAACAAACAGAAATTTTATATAAATGCTACATATATTTATTAACAAAAGTTAGAATTTATGGAACACCCTGTGTGAAAAATGAGTGCCCACTTACGTTAAATAACTGGTTACAACAACTGCAACCAGAGTCCTGTACTTAATTAATTTGTTTCTAACAGCGGAATGGAGGAATTTTGGCCCACTCTATACTCAATTGTTACCTCAGTGACATTTGTGTCCTACCACAACATGACACAGCCATAGATGGATAAACTAGAAAAAGTACATATATTTAAAAATGTTGATAATAATGGCTAAATTACGTGATTAACCTGAAAGGTAAACTAGATAAGTGATCAAAACCGACATACCTGTTGTAATGCCTGCTGCCCGTAAAGCCACAACCATTTCTTCACTCAACCCAGGACACATGCCATCTCTAAGAACAACCATGGTACATGAAAGAGTTCCGTCCACTGTAATACTATGCAGTGTCGAACGATTTGCATGGTCTACATATACATCAACGTACGTTTTCACAGACTATTCATATGAGTGTCAAATATTACTACCGCCATATTTTTCTAAAACTCTTCCGGAGAAAGTCACTGGCAAGTGATCGTGACGCAATTCCGGGTATGAAAATGTGTAAACACTCTGAACATGCGCTGTTATTGACTACGCTAAATGTGTAGTTTGTGAACGCACCTATATGTTGAACATGACTGAACACCTATGGATTTTCAGCGTAGATTCTACGGAATATTGAAATAATACGTAAAACTGCACATCTTCGCATTGCGGGGGAAACTGTCGTGTCAAACTAGGGTAGTGTGAGTGTTGAGTCAAAAAAGGTTAATAAACAAACATATTTCTGAAATTTGAGCGTCGCGGGGAAAGGCAAATAATGGGAAGGACCACCTGGGATTATTCCAACAGAAAAATCCCGACTGTCCCCACATAATCCCTGGCCCTTACTTTTCTCACGACTAGACTACGCTATTATAGACCGCGCTAGCTAGCCTGTCATCGAAGCTACTGCTGCACAACAAACAAGCTGTCTTCGTGCGCAGTGAGAAAATGGTGAGAGATTTTTAAAAATAACTAGTCATCTGTCGTTAACATGTTTGAAATAGTTCCATGTAACCCACGTTATTTGCAAATGCCAAACAGGCCAGATATCTGACATAAACCACCAGTACATGTCTGTGTAGTTATTTGGCTAGCTCGAATAGCTGCTAACGTTAGTTTGGGGTGTTAAACGACGTAGTTTTGGCTAGATAGCTGTTTACCTAGCTAGCTAGCTGTTTACCTGACATGTAGGGTAATCAAAAAATGCAAGTCAGCTCGATTGCTTGCGATTTTTTTTACGGAAGTTAACAAGATACCCAAAATCTTACTAGTCATGCCTGGAATTCAGGAATATAACGTTAAGTACTTGAAACCATATCTAACGTTGAACCCCATACTGTCTGGGCAGTAGTAGACGAACACGGCGGGCCTCCTATTGCCCAGAAAGCTAGCATTCCACCTATTGACTGCTCTCTGCAAGCTTTACAGTATGTGACAATACGTTCGTTTGTCACCAAATGTGAAGTTTCACAGAGCAACAATTTACTGCCACTATGCCCGGTATGTACTGTCCTTGCCATAAATGTATAAATTAAAAATGTACTATTAAAAAACATGTATCTGGAATAAAGGAACAATTGTGTACAAAATGTACAACGTTTTTATAGAGAACATATGTAGAAGGCAGTAAACAGTTTTTCTTTGAAACTCCTTATTTGGTTAATAATGAAGTTATTTTTGATATTATAATCTAATATGTATAACTAAACCAAGATGACACAAAAGCTGTCGTTTCCCATAGGAGTAGTGAGCATTTTAGGAAAGAAGATGGGCAGAGATAGATCCACACGGGCTTACGTTTCACATTGCCCACGCCCATTTACTGATAAAAGAAAGTAACAATTCCTCAAAATCTCCCTTTGGCGCCCAATTTGACTAGCCACATAATTATCTTGTTAATTTTTATTTAATTCAATGCTATGACTCTTATTGTTAGCCGGGAATGTTGATCAAAATAGTTAAAACAACATGAGTTAGTGATAACGTTATCAACCAACTTCATACAACTGAAACATGTTTTCGTTGGCAGAGTGTGTGCTATAGTATGGTAATCTGCATTTATATAGACAGGAGGTGTGGCTGTTGACACAGCTATCCATCGCTAGCATTCAGTGGGTGAAGTTTAAGTAACTTTTTAATATTATGGAGTTGACTGGTGACTACAACATTGATAGATGTATAATCGGGACGGGAGTTTTATTTCTGTTATTATTGTAAAATAAGTTTAAACATTTGTGTCGCTACTGCTTGGATACATACAGGTGCTGGTCATATAATTAGAATATCATCAAAAAGTTGATTTATTTCAGTAATTCCATTCAAAAAGTGAAACTTGTATAATGTATACATTCATTCCACACAGACTGATATATTTCAAGTGTTTATTCCTTTTAATTTTGATGATTATGACTGACAACTAATGAAAACCCCAAATTCAGTATCTCAGAAAATTAGAATATTGTGAAAAGGTTCAATATTGAAGACACCTGGTGCCACACTCTAATCAGCTAATTAACTCAAAACACCTGCAAAGGCCTTTAAATGGT
>JACXGI010002366.1:61447-74928 GCA_016801175.1 Esox masquinongy | reverse complement strand
GTAGAGACTCTCCAGGAGGGTACAGTAGTGGGTATAGCCTGGCTACATCACCATCCAGGAGGGTACAGTAGTGGGTATAGCCTGGCTACATCACCACACAGGAGGGTACAGTAGTGGGTATAGCCTGGCTACATCACCACACAGGAGGGTACAGTAGTGGGTATAGCCTGGCTACATCACCACACAGGAGGGTACAGTAGTTGGGTATAGCCTGGCTACATCACCACACAGGAGGGTACAGTAGTGGGTATAGCCTGGCTACATCACTACACATGAACTCCTAGTG
This sequence comes from Esox masquinongy, assembly GCA_016801175.1. NCBI lineage: Eukaryota > Metazoa > Chordata > Actinopteri > Esociformes > Esocidae > Esox > Esox masquinongy. The sequence goes on along the minus strand of JACXGI010002366.1, from coordinate 74,642 downwards.
GCACCACACACAGACAGGAAGCAGCGATGACAAAAAAGCAAGCCCACCCAAAGAAAATCCATGGTTTTATTTGCATGATGGGACACCTAATTCCTACCTCCCACTGCATCCAGACGCGAAGCAGCTTCCCAGAGCCGTGCTCATACGTGCGTGCACGCCTGAGTACGTGTAAAATGAACTGCCTTTCACTCTGCCACATGGCCTCCTCCGCTGTTCTCCAACCAGCAGGCAGACCCCTGGTACAGACCCCTGGTACAGGACGACATGTCATGATGAGATCCACAATCAGGCCAAGGCAGGGGATTGCTGTGGATCTCTGGCCTCCCCTGCCTAACAAGGACATCTTTATTAGGTTAAAGTTTATGTCAGACGAAGCTGTACGGCCGTTAACAGGCTCCTTCCAGACAATTCACATCATTTCATATTTCAGCTGAGCTCCGCGCCTGTCTCCCTGGGCAGACACATGGCACAGACAGATGGATTATATAGTGGCTTTGGTTAAATCGGATTAGGTGTGTTTTCTGTAATTCAACAAGACTAATCACCGTCATTTTCCATCTGTTCTCATGCCCCAGTGCCTGGTGGTCAAAGAAGAACAGTCTTCTCAATGTAGGCACACTGGTTTTTCCATAATTTGAAAATGAAAAATATATTCACAATGACAAATTTGTGTATGTATATACAAACCAACATTTGGCCTGTCCTCATTTTGACAAGAAGCTTGATCTGACTTGGGGTAAAGTTTAGGGTTAATTTAAGTTGATGCACAAAAGTTACATTATTGAGGTTAAGGCTTAGGGTTAGATGTTAGGTAAAATATTTGTTTTTAATGTTACTTAATCGCCAGTCCTCACCTTGTTAGTAAAACTGCTGTCTGTGTGTCTGTGCGTGCGTGCGTCTGTGCATGTGTTACAGTAGTCTAGAGTGTCTGTGTGCATGCATTTCATCAATACTAAAAGGATAATTGCAAAAAATTGAGGGAAACACTGTTTGGCATTATAAAATCTGCCCTTTAAATGTATTTGGGAATATTCTTTAGATTTCATCTGATGTAGATTCATAACATAACAACATAAAGGCGTCTGTATGCAGCTGCATGACCTAATCAAGGGATCCCTTCACTTCATCAAGACTCCGACACGTTCCACAGACTCTGTGGCCGTTTCAGACATGGAACTATGCAGAAGCCGATGCGTTCCCTGTCAAAGTTAGGACCGTGTACTTGAGGCCACATTTCTACCCCCGTCTAAAACAAAATTGTGATTGAATGTGAATTAGGCTAGATGGAGTATTTGGCTGGCGATCTCTAGTAGCCACAACAGGGCTACATGACTTCAACTTTTAGGGGCAGGTCCTGACAATGTAGATAGCCTAATAAGCATAATTCATATCTTGAAATGTATGACATACAAAATGTCTCTGTAAGTAGGCCTAATCATTTCTGCAGGCACAATCAAAATCTCTAGTTGGCCTAATGAGCTAGTCAGAGTGCATTAAACGTGATTGATATCAGAAAAAGAGAATTTTTAGAGCTGATTGTGATTTAGCTTATATATATATATATATATTTGGCGAGCTAGATGCTTGTGTGGGTAGTTTTAGTGAAATTGTTTGGTGGTTACACTTAACTGTGCTTCTGATTCCCTGCCACTCGTATCCACCTCCTGACTGAAGAATAGGATTGCGTGTCGCTGAAGCTCCCTCACTGTAGAATCTTATTGAAACATGCCTCTCAGAAAGTTACAGTCTTTTGTCTTCATGCCTTTCTCTCACCAGACCGAGTGTTGACTATGTTGGTTTAATCAAGTAGTAAATCCAAAATGTAAAGTGGCTGGCTACACACACTTGGCTGGTGACCCTCAGCAAGGCACACTGGGCAATGGGGACTGACGAGGTGTCCATACAGGGCTGACCAACCCCCACCCAAAATGGTCCTGTGCACCTGAATAGGCTGAAGGGAAGGTGAACAGGTAGTCACTTTGCACGTGTCTGGGCTACGATATGTTCAACACTTTTCTTTCTCAATGGTCTGTCCATATACTCTCACTCTTTTTCTTGGTTAAATCAAATCCAGACCAAACACCTGCAGCTAAAATAACGTAAATAGCATGCGCGCACGTGCAAACATACACATAAACAACCAATTTGGTTCTCTTCCTTCCCATGATATGCTCTTTTGAAAACAATCCCAGAAAACATAGCTCTATTTCCATCTGAATGTGCTTGGAGGGGTTAGGTTTAGAGCCTAGCAGCAATTATATAATTACTGAAAACATTATCTGTCAAAAAGAACAACAAGGTGTAATTGGCTGCCCCCTTAACGACTCGCCAAGAGGACCAGATGTATAAAAAGGGACTAGCCGATTTCCCTCCCAATGTAATGACGTGTTTGTGTGTCAGAGCTTGTGTTCGTGTGCTCAATTGATGTGGGTGTTTACATTTCCGCTTGTGTGAACATACAGGCCTCACCACAACCTGGCTCTTCAGCCTCTACTGAAACATACAGGCCTCACCACAACCTGGCTCTTCAGCCTCTACTGAAACAAACAGGCCTCACCACAACCTGGCTCTTCGGCCTCTACTGAAACAAACAGGCCTCACCACAACCTGGCTCTTCGGCCTCTTCTGAAACAAACAGGCCTCACCACAACCAGGCTCTTCAGCCTCTTCTGAAACACACAGGCCTCACCACAACCTGGCTCTTCAGCCTCTACTGAAACAAACAGGCCTCACCACAACCTGGCTCTTCAGCCTCTGTTGAAACATACAGACCTCACCACAATCAGGCTCTTCGGCCTCTATTGAAACATACAGGCCTCACCACAACCAGGCTCTTCGGCCTCTACTGAAACTCACAGGCCTCACCACAACCTGGATCTTTGGCCTCTACTGAAACATACAGGCCTCACCACAACCTGGCCCCATTACCCTCTTCCACACCAGGATGGCCCTCAAAACAAAAGCCTAATAAAATCCAATGCTGGCATTAGTTATTGTTAGCTGCAGCACTTTGATTGGCAGAATTCACCATTTAATAGGCCAATTAAGGACTGTTTGGAACTCGGAACAATGAGAGGCGGAGCCTGAGGGAAAGCAGTGCCAGGTCATGGACACCCAGAATTCCACTATTCACATTGCAGGTACATCCCTCCGGGCCACGCTTAGTTTCCTCCATACCCACCAATTGCCCTCTTTTAAAAAGTTGGGATGTTCCAAAGGCGTTTAATGAGAGGGGAGGTGATCTTCTTCTCTGGACCTCCCACACTTTGTTCAGGTTCATCCACGGAGCCTTGGTTCTCCTTTGCCCTCCCTCCCTGTCTCTCTCCACAACAGATGTTGGAATAAAAAGGCCTCTTAACCAAATGCACCTTTATCTCCCACCTTGCCCGGGACGGCCTGGTCTCTCTCCTCAGAGAAAGAGGTGAGGGGCTGTGGGTGAGCAAATCCACATAGGGAACACATTTGGTCAGGCAGAGGGCCAGAGAATTACATTCCCATGGAAGAGAGGGTGGGAGAGAGAAAGGTGGTGGGGCTGGTGAGAGAGATGGAGGAAGGGAGGAGGTGGGAGAGATGGAGAGAGAGAGGGGGTGAAACAGATGATGGGAGAGAGTAGGGGAGAAGTGAGTGAGGGAGAGAGAGATGGATGGAGAGAGAAGGAGGAGAAAGATGGATAAAGAGAGAGGGGGAGAGGCAGAGCTGTACCGCACATTGTAGGTATAAATATTCACTATTGGATGTGGCACATCATTTCTTTGTTTTTTTTTCATCCGTTCTTTCCCCCTCTTTTTTTCTGCCTCTCTTTCTCTGAGATGTCTCATCTGTTTCAGTCAAATCAGGTTCCCATGTTTTGACTGGTGACTCGGCCCTGGTGGGACTGAAAGCGAAGAGAGGGGTCAAAGGGCGTTCTGATCATTCATTTGATTTTGATTTGGATTGCACATGGTCCTGAATGTTCTGCCTGTTGTCCGTGTTGGATGGCCAAACTTACCTCATGGCTGTGGTATTTCAGGGAAGGATCAGGAGAGTGTGTTTGTGCTGATTCTACCCAAGCAACATGCTGTTTATATTTGTATATGCATAAGGGTGGCTTTCTTGTTTTTGTTGGTTTGTTTGTTTATTTGTGTGTGTGTGTGTGTGCGTGTGCGTGTGTGTGCGTGTGTGTGCGTGTGTGTGCGTGTGTGTGTGTGTGTGCGCGTGTGTGCGTACACAAATTACTTTACCAGACGTCCTACAATAGAAACCGAAAGAAAATCTGCTCAAGTGAGGAGGGAGCCGCTCCTTGATTAAGCCTATTTTGGCTTGGGGGTTAGGAGTTAATGTTGGGTTTATATTCAGGTTTTGGGTTAGGGTTTGGGGGTTAAAGTTAGTTTAAGGGAACGTAGGACTGGAAGTACACACTGCTCAAAAAAATTAAGGGAATGCGTAATCATCACAGTATAACACCAAGTCAGTTAAACTTCAGGGATATCAATCTGTCCAGTTAGGAAGGCATGAGGGGCCCGACGTCCTCTAGTGGGACCTGTGCTCACAGCCCAGCACTGTGCACCTCGATTGGCATACGCGAGAGAACATCAGAATTGGCAGGTCCGCCATTGGCACCCCGTTCTCTTCACAGATGAGAGCAGGTTCACATTGAGCACATGTGACAGATGTGAAAGAGTCTAGAGACGCCGTGGTGAACGTTATGCTGCCTGCAACATCATCCAGCATGACCGGTTTGGCGGTGGGTCAGTGATGGTCTGGGGAGGCATATCCTCGGAGGGTCACACAGATGGAGGTGCTAGCCAACGGTACCCAGACTGCTGTTAGGTAACCGGGATGAAATCCTCAGACCCATCTTCAGATCTTGCGCAGTGGGCCCTGGGTTCCTCCAGATGCAGGACAACGTCCAGCCTCATGTGGCCAGAGTATGTAGGCAGTTCCTGGATGATGCCATTGACTGGCCCTCACGTTCCCCAGATCTGAATCCAATTGAGAACCTCTGGGACGTTATGTATCGGTGCATCCAACGCCACCAAGTAGCACCACAGACTGTCCCGGAGCTCACTGATGCCCTGATCCAGGTCTGGGAGGAGATTCCCCAGGACACCTTTCGCCGTCTCATCAGGAGCATGCCCTGACGTTGTCGGGAGTGCATACAGGCACGAGGGGGCCATACACACTACTGAGTCACAGTATGAGTTGCCGTGATGAAATTCACACAAGTTGGAACAACCTGTGATTTCAGTTGTTTACTTTGATTTTCAGTGCGACTTTGAATCCAGCCCTCAATCGGTTGGTGTTTTTGGTTTCCATTTACCGTCATTTTGTTCTCAGCGAATTACACAGTGTACAGTAAAGATTTAGATTTAGATCTTTAATATATTTTGTTCATCGTGACCTGATGATTGTGAATTTTTTTGAGCGGTGTATTTTTGTTCTTAAAAAGTATAGTTAAACAAGTGTGTGTGTGTGTGTGTGTGTGTGTGTGTGTGTGTGTGTGTGTGTGTGTGTCCTACAGTGTGTTTGTGTATCAGTCAAACATCTTATTCCTGATCTGTCATTATGCTGCAGTTGATCTAAGTGTTGCTGATGACGGCTGGGTTTCAACATTTCCCAGCGTGTGTTTGCACGGATGTGTTGACGTGTGTGAATATGGCTTGTGTACATGCAGGCCTACGTAACATCTGTGTGTGTTATAGCGCATGTGTGCACGTCTGTGTGTGTTATAGCGCATGTGTGCACGTCTGTGTGTGCCTGGTCTCCCTGGGCCCTCGCTCTCTGGGTCGGTGGTGGTGGCTGGATGTGGAGTGGGTGTTCTCTCCCGTCCAAGAGTCGCTCAGCGCCGGCTCTTCTGCCTCGTTTGTCTTTTTATAGCCTCCTTCTGGGAGACACACACACACACACACACACACACACACATATGCTAGACTCCTACACAATGCAACAAAAGCCAAAAAACACCTCTCAGTTCCTTTGCCAGAGTCCTGCACTGGGGGAATACTTCTATCCCTTACCCCTGTCTTTCCACACACTTTCTTCTCATTCCTCTCTTTCTGTCTCGGGTCGCTCTCTCTCCTCCCTCTCTCCCCCTCTCTCTCTCCTCTCTCTCTCCCCCTCCAGCCTGAGCTGGACAGAGCATGCCGTGTTTGGAGCATGTGTGTGGTAATCTGTGAGTCATTGCATTACATCCCCAAAGACCTCCACCCCGTTGAAAGTGTATGTGGTGGAATTCAAATAGCTACGACAAGAACAGGCCGTATTTTATCCGGTGAATCATGTTTTCTGAAATGTGAGATTCGTCGTTTGGATGTTTCCCCCTCTGCATCGCCATTTCGAGATGCTTAAATTAAAATGGTATCGAGGCAGGCGTTGGGCTGGCACATATGCTGGTTGTTGTCTGTTCAGAAACACGGTGCACTTTAGTGTAACATTTGAAGCAGGATTTTATCTGGACTGAAACGTTGCCTTTAAAGAGTCTGTATTAGTTCTCATGTCTTAAGAGGCCACCCGTCCCGGGTAATATTTGCCGTGCTGATACGAAGCAGGTTCTCCCGGTGTAGTCTGGTTTACGTTGCATCGGTTTCCTAGCAAGCGGTACCAGCAATTCTCACCCGTGTCTCGCGTGTCTTCCAGTTTAGATCGCTAATTGCCCTTTCTGCCATGTGACTGGCCGCTAAGCAAGCCCAGCCGCTCCTGGCCCAGTGTGGCTGGGACCGGTGCTCCCGGTTGGTCACACAGGCATGGCGTGGTTCCGACACGGTCGTTTATCTTCCCGCTGCAGTGGCATATGGAGCGGGCTGGCGCTGCACAGATGTCTGCTAAGTGCTGATGAAGGCTGAGGCATGGCTGGGAGGGCCGGCTGTGCTGGGAGGGCCGGCGGTAGTCTGGAGTCCGGTACCACCATGTTACCCGAACCCTTCCGCACTGGGCTGGTGGAGGTCAGAGGTCAGGCAGTAGGGGACGCTAGTGTAGTCCGGGTTTATTCTAGGCCATCAGACCCACTCTGTTCGAAGCTGTGAAGGGCTAGTGAGGAGTCTTTGTAAGGGCGTGCGCGTGTGCACGAGTGTTCGTTTAATTTGCTACGCATTTCTGTGTGTGTGTGTGTGTGTGTGTGTGTGTGTGCGCGCGTGCAGCGCTGGTTCAGCCCAGCCCTAGTCGAGAGGGAGGGGGGATTAGCGCCGTAGGTAGAGCGAAAGCTTGCGGAGAATAATTCACAGCTTAAGGCCAAATAGCTTCAAAGTCAAGAATCCTCTGGGGTGTGCCACGGAGGCTCTGAACCTGTCAATGGCAACTTACCGCTCGGATATCAACGGCAAAGACTTCAATAATGACATCACCCAGACGCAGGGAGGCCGGGGAGAGCGAGAGGCCGGCTTTCTGGGGTGCCGGGGCCCCCCCGTCTGAGCGCTTTGAAGTCCCTCTGATGAGGGGTTTACCGCTGCCAGGCACCGGCCATGACATTCTCACCGCCTATTGGCCACCGAAGCCACCCGGGTAGCTTATCTGATTTAGAGGGGGCTTAGCAGTTGACTGTGTGTAGGAGGGGGAATAGGTTGAACAGAGATAGGGCCCCCCCCCCCCACACACCCGAACCATCCACCCATCCCGGTTAATATTTGCTGTGCTGATCCGAAGCAGGGCTCCGACAGCCAACAGCACTCGACACATTCACACTCTACATTACCCCGGCGGTACCCCGTAGAAAAGAGGCGAGCCGGATTATCCCGAGATCCAAATAATAGACTTATCAATTAGTTTGACGCTTTCCTCTATCTATTAATGATGTTAGAAAACCGGATGTAGCACAGTCATATCCAGTGGAGGAGACGGATTTAAACCAGACGATGTGATGAAATCCATGTAACGCCTTAACAAACTTCAGCATTGACTACACCCAACTGGTACACTAGTGCACCACAATCTAACCAGAGGTGGATGTGTTACGCCGGTCGACTGGGTTCCTGCAGTAGAGACCAGGAAGAAATAACACAGCAATCCACATCTCTTGTCAAATTTCCCAGCGCCAAGGTTTTCGTACATCCAACTTCAAAGCCGGTTGTAATGAGTGGAAAAACAAGACAGGCTTCTGCACGACATTAAAGACAGCCGCCATCTTTTTTTCTCTCTCTCTCTCTCGCTGTTCTCGCTCTCTTATATTTCACAAGCATTTCCCTCCGCGATGTTAGCAACTTGTTTTCACCTCCAGCACTCCAGCACAAACAAACAGTGAAGTTTGGCACTGATGTAGCCAGTTATCAAACGCAGTGCATTTGTTAACAATAAAGATTTCTGCTCTTACATGGGAGCCAACATCATTTTTGTGCCCCAGAAAATAAAATAAAAAGGGGGGGGTGGGGAGAGAAGTGAAAAAAAGAAACTTGAAAGCACGCTAGGGACCTGCCAGACAAACTAGGATAGCTCCATTTTTATTTAATTACAGAACTGCAAGGTTTGCTTTGTTCTGTGGTGAAGTTAAGTGTCTTCAAGCTGTCATTTTTTCATCAACGAAGATGAGCGATGGCTCTTTGGTTCGTTCTTTCCCTTTCTCTAACCCGTCCGCCGTGTCGTAAAGAGTTCTAGGGCCCTATTAGAAGCGTATCGGATTTGGGTTGTCCTTCCCAGCCTCCGTAACAGATATGGAGAATCGATAGAGCATTACGGTGCTGTGACAGCCCCCCTCCCACCCCCCCACCCCCACCCCACCCCACCCCACTTGGCTAAAAGGACCTGGGTGACAACGGCTGATTTCATGTCAGTGAGGTCACCGAAGACGAGCAGCACGGATCACATTATCCATCTAGCGGCAGTCAGCCGGCCATTAAGCCATGGTGCCAACGAGGGAGGTTGCAGTGGCGTCGGTATTGGTCAGAGCGCAGTCCAATCAGGAGGCCCCTTTTTGTTAAATCCCGTCCGGCATCTAGCCGAGGACGACCTCCTGAACCCCAACACAGCTCTGTTATTTGACGGTGTCCCTCGGACAGCTCCCTCCCCCGGGCTCGTCAGCCCCGCGCCGATCTCATCCAAAAATTCCATTTAGGGGTAAAATTGTTAAAATCCCCCTGAACCAGTTCCCAGGTGGCGGGGTCGGTCAACAACACGGAGGAAGAAGAACGAAGGGAGAGAGAGAGAGAGAGAGAGAGAGAGAGAGAGAGAGAAAACGAAAAGAGCCCACAGTCGGAGTTTGTTCAGGTTCAAGACGGCGCACTGTGTCTGTTGGCAGCTCCCTGGGCCAACATTGTTTGCCGTTCCACCCCTGGTGTGTCTGTGGGTCTTTCAGGGCTTTATGGCTTCATGTGACTCTCGCCGCCAATAGATTCCAGATGCCGACTGTGTGGGAACGGGAGGGCGAGATAGAGCGAGGGATGGGGAGAGAGAGGTAGGGCGAGATAGAGCGAGGGATGGAGTGAGAGAGTGGAGAGAGTGGGGGAAAAGGAGAGGGGGCGAGACGGGGGGAAGAAGCGTAACCAGGTGCGACCCATCCCGGTCTGATCTGAGATGTTCTCTCTGGAGATGTTTATGCTCTCAGACGGACATGTGTCTGTTAAGTGTGTGTCTGTCCTCCCAGGGGAAAAGAAATGATGGGAAGGACTGATGGAACTGTCTGACACAGGTGATACACACACACACACACAAAGACAAAACCACACTCGCACACAAAGTAAAACGAACGCACACAAACAAACCCGCGCGCACACACACTCAAGACAATTACACACCCACACTTCCACATATACACCCTCCACTTGGTAAGTGCTGTTGGTCTAACCCTGTGAGTAGCCCCTGCAGCTCGTCATTTGCCAAGGCACGGAGTTCATGGTCTGAGTCGCGTTGTTCAGCACATTTGCTCCTGGCACCGGCCCACTCCAACATATGGCAACACTCTGAGTCCTCCCCACTCGCGGCCCAAACGGCACACTATTCCCCACACGGTGCACTCCTTTTCGCCAGAGCCTGAAGTCGTGCACTATCAAGGGAGTAGGGTGCAATTTAGTCAGCATTCCCAGCCCCCCCCCCACCCCAGCGTCAGTGTCAGACCCCGGACCCAACCTGCCAGCTAACTAGCTCCACAGTGGCCTACTTTAAGAGGAAAATCATCAGCAGGCCCAGATCCCAATTTTAGAAGTCCCAAACCACAAGCGCCGATAAATGTCCGCGGCAACTCACAACGTAATTATGTTCAATCCGATGTCCCCTTCTCCTAATGGCAGGAAGGATATATCAGCTTAGCGTTACAACGCTGACCTGTGAAACTGGGCACGACGTGTTCCATTTCCAACCGCTTGGTATATTCAAATATGTTTCGGCTTTGCACTATGTGCTTGGGAGGAGGAGGAGAGAGGGAGTTTGTGGGAAGAGGTAGAGCCGAGTTCAATAAAATGTGCTTTTGATTTTAGGAAAGGTAAAATATATGGGGGGGATCCCATTTTTCAAAATGTTGTTTTTGTTTTAAGATTCCATGGTCTGCGTCGGAGGACCAGTGGGCTGAACCATGTTAGGTACCGGTAAAACGGTCAAAACACAGAAACCATTAATATTACAAGACTATCGGAATACCTTGGCTGAATCCCACTCTGTCTTAGTTAATAATAATAATTAAATATGTGTATGTTTACAAGCTCCAAAACAGTGTACGATGGGATGATCAGAGGCATGTTTACATCCTCCATGGTCCCCCTCGCTTCACTGACATATCTTGCTTCTGTTCTTAAAAAGCTGCTGAGGTTCTGCTATTCTATAAGGTGTGTGTATATGTGTGTATCCGTGTGTGTATCCGTGTGTGTATCCGTGTGTGTGTGTCCGTGTGTGTGTGTCCGTGTGTGTGTGTGTGGTTTGCATATGTTTCTGACAGTTACGTGTCGGAAAACGTTCCACTTTCACCTCTGCCTCAACCTTATCAGAAAAAAAAATTATACGTTCAAGAGCAAGGATTTTGATGTTGGGGAAATGTGCGTGTTGCTTGCCTCTACCGACCCTCTATATAAAGCCTACATATGATTTAAACACTGTTTCAACATGCACGATGTGCATATTTATTCTGTAGGATTTAGAAAAAAAAATGTATACATTCACAGTTACCTCAATCCCTCTGCACGTGAAACAAACAAACAAAATATCAGAAGAACAATAAACCCTCCAAGGACATTCAGTCTTTGACGAGGACCACAGACACAGCTCTGCTCCCTCATCTGCAAAATAAACACGGGTGCCCCCGTCTGTGCCTGACTTAAAAGGGGTGAAGGCCCCCAGTTAACCTGCTCAGACAGGCCACTCGTCGGTGCTGCCGCTCACTGGCAACCCGCTCCCAGTCTTCCTGTTTAGATGATTGTAGCCAAACGGTCGGCTCTCCTGTGTCGCTGATAAGGAGCGCTGAGCGCCAGGGCGGTGGCAAGGGAGGTCAACCCACAAGGGGAATAAAGGAAAACGCTGGAGAAAAGCAGCGAAAACACTTTTTCGTTCTCCGCGGCGGGAAAAAAAAAATCCACTTTTTCCTCCCAAACTTCCCCCAGCTCCGTTCACCTTGGCACCTAGGCTATTACACTGATAGACTAAAAAACACCACCCCCCCCACCCCCCCACCCCTCCCACTCACTCACTCCGCTCGTCAGGCCGGACGAGGGGGGCCAGAGTCTGAACCACATCTTGAGCTAATTTACAAAGATCCCAAATTATTCCTTATCTGGCGGCTTTAAAGGTTCTAAAGGTTGATTAACACGGTGCCCCGGTGCTGTTTATCAGGGGTGGGCCGGGCATCCGGGAGGGAGGGAAGAAGAGGACGGCGCAGATAAGTGCATAGACCATTAAACATTTCTATTTCCCCTAATATTTGTGCGCCAACCATCTGCTTAACTGATCTGCCTTCACTTTAATTAAACGGGATCCCCCGTCTTGCCGGGGTCATTACGCGGTGGGCCGCGCCGCGCCGGGGCTGAGGCGGAACACGCCGGGAGAGGGGCTTTGTGATGAGTTCAGCCTTTTCTGTCTCTCCTTTCCCAGGGTTGCCTCTTGCCGGCCAGGTTTTTAACCACCTAACGGCCATACGCCACTCTTACCTTAGAAACACCTGGGAAGCAGTAGTGGCCCTTGAATACCTAAGAAAAATGACGTCTGTCGTATTATACCTCTGTGGTCTGGGAAGGGCAGGCTGTGGACGCGATTTCGCCACGGAGGGTCGGCAGTCCAAAGTGGATACCAAACATGACGCGGTGCAGTGGCAGAGTTTCTAAGCCGGTGGGCTAAAGCAGACGGTGCATCCCGACTTTCCGCAGCCTCTCTTCCCCACTGCAGTCCAGGCCACGTTCTCCCCAACCGACACAGAGCAGACCGACCAGGACAGTAATGGTTTGATTTGCCCAACGCTAGTTGGATCGATTCGCCTGTTTACAGTTTCTCCCTCTCTCATCCCTTTTGTCTTTTTTCTAATTTAGTGTTCCCAAACCATGGAGCGGCTCTGACCGTGTCTGCTGTGCTTGCAGCTTCGTCCTCCTCCCCGCTCTCCATCACTGTCCATTGATGTTTTTCCTCTTCTCCCCCTCCCCTCTCTTTATCCCCCTCTCTCCCTCTCCCTCCATCTCTCTCTCTCTCTCCCTCTGTTCAGTCTCAGAAAAGAGCTGCATGCCTCCACACTTCCAGACAAGACTGATGGCTCATCAATAGCATTAGCCAGCAATGCAGGCCTTGCTGGTGTAGAACAGAATCGATACGGCCCCAGTAAAAAGTCTAATACGTTGACAGGCCCATCCTAGCCAGGGTTCATGTTACCAGAAATGAGTTTTTATAAGGAATCAGGCAGTCGCTGGCTTGCTTAGTCTCATCCACCCGGTTCCCAACACTTGAATAAGATTTATTGCTCTTCCTCTTCATCATTTCTTTTCACTACATATATATTTATTTATTTATATATTTACTTCTCTTTTTGTAAGGGAAAGACATTTTCTGGTTGACGGCTCACAGGAGGAGGTTTAGCCTGAGATGATGAGACCGGTATCTTCTGGGGCCGATGACGCACTGGCACATAAAAGCTTTTCGGCTTCTCTTAATTCTGCTCATTTTCCTTCCAATTATAGAACACAATTAAAATCAATTAGTCCTCAATGAATGGTAATTGTTCCTCGGCTGTGTGTGTGTGTGTGTGTGTGTGTGTGTGTGTGTGTGTGTGTGTGTGTGTGTGTGTGTGTGTGTGTGTGTGTGTGTGTGTGTGTGTGTGTGTTTAGTT
>JACXGI010002366.1:30996-61347 GCA_016801175.1 Esox masquinongy | reverse complement strand
AGATTAGGAGCCAATAAACAACAGCACTATTTGTGTGTGGGAGACAGGTAGTGGACAGATAATCTGGCTTGCCTACAGATTTTTTGTGTACTAATATTTCCACCCACTATTTACAAGCTACTGCAGTACATAGCATACTAGTATAGTAGGCTCCTCCTACTGAGAATACATCATCCTTCCTTCTCAATTGCGTTGATTCTCGACGTTCCTTCATTTTGGCCACAGTGAGACTGATGATTAGCTGTTGTCAGACACGTGGGTCTCCAGTGATGATTACTTTCCTCAGTTGTGTGCAGCAAACTACTAGATGAAAGAGAAATTAATATGACATCCAGGCCTTTAAACCATACTGAATTTTAATTATTTTGCGTTTAATAAAGCATTCTTTATATGCATAAGGTTGCCCAAAGTGCCTACTTATGAGAACGCAACGTCCGGTATTTGGTCGTTGAATTACCATTTCAAATGCAAGTCATTTAGCAGATGCCCATTTCCAGAGCGAATTGTAGTATGGCATGCATACCCCACCCTGGGATAGCAAGTACCATGCTCTGCCAACTGACCTTCAACAGACCCCGGTAAAACCAGATAACATGTTTGTGTCACCACTTCAGCCTTTTTTGGCGGGGGGGGGGGGGTTTAAACATTTTAATGTGCGGGCCCAACAACGATTCTTTTCACAGCGGTGGACGGATAATTTCCCATGAGGAGAGAGGAGAGCACACCTCCTCTGTCCTGTGTACCTGGCTGCAGGCTGCCTGGCTCCAGTGGCAGATGTTCTCCCCTCCTCTTGTCACTCCTGATGAAGTGCTGCTTTAAAGAACTCTCCGGCAACGGCCGGGGCCAGCCACTAATTATGACGGTCCTGCTGAACAGGCAGCTCCTGTCAGGTCCCCCCTCCTCCTCCATGTCTCCCTCTCCCCCTTAACTCCCGTGACCGTCCTGGGCTTCAGAAGACACACACACTCACCCTGCTCTGCTCCGCTGGTTTCTGTGGGCCACTGGAGACACAAATATTGTTCAGGGTCACCAAATTAACAGTTTTTCAAGGCAGGCTGTTTTCTGTCATTCCCCTGTGAGGTTCACATGCCGTATGCACAGTGCCATACGTTGGCACGCCGTTTAGCTAAACGCAAGAGACGCAAACACTCCCATTACTGACAGTAGAGCGGAGTGTCCTCGGTGGACTGGACTGGACTGACACCGGCGTAATTGCAAAACCTCGCCCATCCGACAGGACGGACGGAGAGAGAGACAGCCCGTCCCTGACGTTGACTGTCCGTCAGCGGTCCTGTCCGTCCATCCGCTCTCCCGTCTCCTCTCGTCTCCCGCGCACCTCTCAAAGGTCAGCGGAGGGCCTTTGGTTTTGTCAGTTCCAATCGATTGCGGCGCCCGGCCAGAAACACAACACGGCCTGTCATGTAGCGGCTGCCCGGAGGGTAGGATGCTCAGCCGCCTACACGGTCCCCGCTGAGGTGCCATCACCGCGACGGCAACGGGGGGCCCCGATTCTGGGGAGCATATCTTTAACCCACCCCAGCCCACCCCTCCACCACCACCATGGGTGATCAATACGGTCAGGTCAGTTTTTCTTCCACAGGGCTTCGGTATGTTGACATCCACTGGATGTGTAGCCGGCGGGTGACAAAGAGGAGCGGCGTCCAGGTCAATACGACCGGCCTGGCACCCTCCCTCCCTCCGGTCACTCGGTCACTTTATGGAGGGATCGCGTTTGTGTCTGTTACCGACGCAGACACCACATCCCGGGTGGCCTGGTATCAATTTGTAATTTCACCGCCGCCTGGTGCAAATGAGGTGAGGGGCTGAGCGCTGTTGGTTATCGGTGAGAATGACCCCCCACCCCCCCAACATAACAAATGTATTTACCATTTCTGAGATTATTGAGATGGTTGCACTTTTCATCTGATTAAAGCCAGGGTGTTGTTTCTTGGCCTTTCTGAAGTCGTCCTCCATGCTGCTGAACTAGACTAGTGTCGTTGTTCATCGTTTGTTTGTAAGGAGAGAAATGTACTGTAAATATTTACAGTACATTTTATATTAGTTTACAGTACATTACATTTAAATATTAGTTCACTGTCTAGGGGTATTGGGACATTTTGCGAATACATTTCCAACAGTACCGTTGTCTCCCTTCCTTCCCCTGGTGTGGCTGAAGGTTCTTGGAGTTTTATTGATCACACACATTATAATGGATGTCGCTGGTGTAACAAAAGGCTTGTGTCTCGGCCCCTAAACAATGCAGTTTATTAAATAAAGTAACTGTAACAAAGAAATCGATGACATAAAGGGGAGTCTATGGACCGGGTAGCACACGCATGAAGGGGAAAAAACTCAAGTCAGAAGGCTGCAAAATAAATGGAAAGAGACCAGTGTTCAGCACCAGTGTTTAGCACCTGTGTTTATACTGAACATTGGCCAGCAGCGTGTGGGTGAATGTAGGTGTGTGTATGTCCCGGGAGAGTGTGTGTGATTATGTGCACAGTAAGTGATAATGAGCTGGAGTGTGTGTTTTGTGTTTGAGTGTGTATAAGAGCTTTACGGGTCAGATCGGAGTGCAGGGCAGATGGGAAGTTAGTTTAACAGTCTGATGGCCCGGGGGCGGAAGCTTTTTTTTTTCCTCTGTTTCTCTGTCCTGGATATGATGCTGGTGAACTTTCTCTGTCTGCTAGATGGTAGTTGAGCTCTGTGTTGATCTTTGGTGCATTTCCGCAGCACCGTGTGGTGGACTAAACGGCCCGGAGCGCAGGCCACGTGCCCCCGACTGAGCGCTGGAGCTGACCTGCCAACCCTCCGAAGGGCCATGTGATTGCGCGCGGCCCACTTGCCCTACCAGGCACTCATGTAGTCGGGAGAGGATCCGGTAGACGGTTGTAGGGGTTTGCATTGCTGTCTCTCTCTCTCTGCCTATTTGTGCCTTACATTCTCTCTATTTCACCCTTTCTCTCTCTTCCGTCAGAGTTTTAAATGACCCAGTCATGGGTGATCGGGGAGTTCAGGAGGTGGCTGGGCACACTGTTCGGGGGTGCCCTCTTATTGAGGGTCAGCACGGCGCGGCTTGTTGCAACTATTACCTATTCATTTTATTCAAATTTTAATGATTGTTCAAATTCACATAAAATCGATTCTACTCTGGACCAGTCGGCCTCCGGGGCCAGGAGACTGACTTCTGTGTGTTTGCTTTGCCAGTAACGTAACTGTTTTGTCTGTCTTCATTAAAGCGATTGTTTGGGTAAAGTGTAACCTTTGGTGAAGTGTTACTGGGCTAGTTGGACGTTGCTGCCAGGTGAAACCTTGAAGCGGGTCAGGTTAGCGGGTAGAGCATCTGACCGGTTACGGATCCGGTAAGGACATAAACAACCCACCTATACAGTTCAGTACATGCATGGCATACGAGGGGTGGATTGGGAAGGAGCCGGTGAAGACCGTGGAAAGCAGGAAGTCCCTGCCACGAAATGACACAGAGCTATTTATAACGGAACGCGATGATGTCATAATGCATGGTTTGCGGGACAATAGGTTTTTAACCGTTTAAACGCTGTTATGCTGACTGTAACCTTAATCTAACCGTAAGGTTTGTGTACAATTTGCCAGAGATCTATGAAAGTAATCGTCTTGTGGATTGATTCATTCAAATCAGACCTGATTACAATCGAAGTTCAGTAAAAGCTGTGTAAAAAAAAAAAGTTGTTTACTTTTTTGAAGGTAACGTAACTCAGCTATAGAGTAAACAAAGATACCCCATGTACAATAAAGTAGCATCTTAGACATGAACAACTGGTTTCTAGCCTAAAGCATTGGAAAGTTGTGCATCGCTATACATTTATATTCTCAGTTTTGTAAGGCTTTATAATGGCTTCACCCCTGGAACAAAGCCACTGGAATGGTAGAGATGTGGAGTAATATACCACACATGGCTGGCTAGTTGTCCCTCATCCACTTAAGAAGTAGGCGAATGGCAGAATTGTTTTGGCTCCGTTACCTTGCCTGATTTTGCGGTTTGGTGACTCCTTGTGGTAGGCTGGGTGCCTGCAAGCTCAGTCAGGGTTGCTGGCCACTGAATTTTCTACAGCTGCCTGACTGAGGGCGTCTTGAGCAGCTTCATCCCTGATGGTATGACAACTGCATCACAGGGTGCTTCAGAGGGTGGTGAGTTAGCAGAGTTATTCACCGGGCTGAACTCCCTGACATCCAGGAGCTTTACAACAGGCGATATCAGAGGAAGGCACTAAAAATAATCCAAAAGCCCAGCCACCCTATTCCTGGACTGTTCTCTGTATTAGATGTCGGCAGACACAGCTACCTGTGTAACTTCTCCCCCCAAAGGCATAAGACTGTTAAAAAATACTGAAAAACAATAACTTTGACAATCCACGTGGTCCCCTTTACGCAACGACCCCTTACTACTGACTTCATAAGCGCACACTCTCATAAACACTTAACACGTGCACGCGTCACACACATTTTAACAGACATGCTGTTTACTGTGTGTTATCTAAACTGTCGGCTAGTCACCCCCACCTATATGTGTATAAGCCTATGGAAAAGGGCTCAGTCTGCTCTTGTGAAAGAAGTATGGAAAAATAACTGAGTTGCCTTTCACCGGCCTGTTTTAAAATAGTAGATTTGCCTGGAAATTTTTTGTTGCGTTCTCAATGATGGTACAGAACAGAAGCAACAAAATAGATTTTCTGAATTTGGCAGGAGTGACCAATAGATACATTTCATGAAAAAAAAAGACGGTTACACCTTTAAATGTAGTATGTGGAAGTTTGAAGTTCTGTAGTCAGCTTCATCGGTAAGTGATCTCGTTTTAGCAGATGTCTAGAATTTGAGCGAGTTTGCTAAAAACAAGGTGTTGTGGTTCTTGGTAATGGCCAGATGGAGTTGTGTATTGAAGTTGATGTGCACATTTTAATTTCCATTGATGTCATTGATTTCACTTCAACCATTCTAATATTGTATTGTTGACAAGCAAATTGGCCTTTCTGCGAATAAACTAACACAAGCAACTCTTAGGGATT
Organism: Esox masquinongy; assembly: GCA_016801175.1. Taxonomy (NCBI): domain Eukaryota; kingdom Metazoa; phylum Chordata; class Actinopteri; order Esociformes; family Esocidae; genus Esox; species Esox masquinongy. Next base: position 56,305 of record JACXGI010002366.1, on the reverse strand, counting down.
TGTTTTTAGTCTAGGGCTAGCTCTAATCTGTGTTCAGGAAACTGTCCCCTGGTGTTCACACCAATACATCTTAAAATGACTTCATTAATCTAATGGTCCACTAATTGGTCAAGATAGCCTAGTCCCCAATGATTTTTATCACAGCCTAATTAAAATAGGCCACAGTAAAACCACTGAAATAGTGTCTCTTTTGGACCAACTTGATTGACAGACTGTCAATGTCCCTCCCTCTGTGATACATTCCTGCCACACAGAAAATGTCCTCCTCTTACCGCTGGCACACACACCTCACACGTGCGTGCGTGCGCACATGCACGCACACACACACAAAATCAGCACACTACTTTTTGTGTCCCTATGAAAGACATGCAACACCACACCAGATTGCCAGTGACTGATAAATCTTTAATATAAAAATTGTACAAGAATTCTGATACAAATTACAAGAGGTATTTGGACAAAATATGAATAAAATTCCATTTACATCCCAAAACCCTTATGCATTTTATGCAAAAACCATAGACAGTTATGATACAGAAAAAAATATAAGTAAAGCAACAAAACATATCAGTTGAAAAAGAGAGGACTTTTTCCCTCATCCAGGCTGCTAACGGGAAAAACCTGTTGATGGGACATACAATATTCATGAATCTACCAATGTCACCACTGGAAAATCGAAAGTGATGCCAGCTGCACCTGGCAGTGCCACCTTCTAGCTGTGCTTCTGTGCCAGGGAGCGATAGGGGAGTGGATCAAGACGCAGGCTTTGGAGTGGCAGGGCCATGACCCAGGCATTTGGTACTAAACAAACCAGGTGGCTACACAAAAACATCACTGTGGAAACTGTGATGTTTAGTTACAAAGTCTTCAGACCTCTAAGGATTACATGTCGGTAAATAGCTCGTGTGATTTGCTCTAATGCTGAGGGTCTTTCGATTTTTATTTCGCCATATGAAAGAAATGGTTAAAAGCATAATTTATGACTTTAATGCATGTTTTTTTTATTATTATTTGCTCCAGGATAATTTGCTGTGAAATTGTTGTTACCAAGCTACGAGGATAAATCATATTTGACCATGACGTATCACAAGCGCTGTAAAAGATCCTTGCCACATGTCTTTTTACGAGACCCTGACCAAATAAGTTAACCAGACAACCTCCTTTCCCCCCCGTTCCACTTGCACAATGCTACGTCCCAGTCCACTCTCCCCTGGTTTAAACAGAATGGACTCGTAACCTTTAATGGGTCACTAGACCTGCTCTGTTGTCATCTATCTCCAGGCAATGGTGTGTTATGGGGAAAGTGACGTCGGGTTGTTGAGTCCCTGTATGAAATATTAACGGTTGATTCCACTCAGGCCGGCTGGGCCAGTGGGACTTTAAAGAGGCTTGCTCCTCCGGGGGACCGGAGCAGGAGCGTAATGTACCCATCGGCCCAACCGCCGGGCTCTGGCCCCGGGACCCTAGTGGGGTAAGGATGGAGGAAGAGGGGAGATTGAGGGCGCTCTGGCCCTCCTCAAAGGAGAAAAGTAATGGTTGATTTGATATATTTGTCTCGTAAAGGAGCATTAAGGGAGAAGTGAGGAGGTGAGGGGTCCCATTGCTCTCCAGCCAGGCAATGAAGAAAGCCGGTGTGGAGTCCCGGGGAGTCCAGTCCCTATGCTTTCTCCTCTCTCCTGCCGGGGGCCCGGCCACACGGCTCTCTATCTCCTCTCACCCACCCCCTGACTGTTCTGCTCCGGACGGTGTCGGGCCAGTTCGTTTACAAGCCCTCCGTGGAGCACTTGCATGGCCGTCACCGAGAGACAGAGATAGAGGAGCGGGGAATGGCGAGTCACTGGAAGAGAATTTTAGTTCTCTCTGGATCACACACACACAAGTCAGCGAATGAGCTGGCTGGCTGCCGGAACGATCCGCAACATTGACAAGGACAGAAGGAATGTTTAGGAGGTTTGGTTTTAAAAGCCTTGTTATATCAGATCAGGCTGTGCAATTTTAACAGCGCAGACAGAGGTCACTATCAGCTTGTCATGGTTTGAAATTTTCCAGCATGCTTTGTGTTTGTTCCAAAACAGACTGATTGGCCTTCTTAAGCATATATATATATCACTGTATTCTTTAGTTAGAATCAGCAAAGTCACCATCACTGAACGACTTTTAGTAAATTACGTTGCTGCCCATTGCTGTCTAACTCATTGCAACATTCCCCTTTTCTCCCTTATGAAATGTTAGCATGCTCTCCTGTGGCAGGGATGAAATGCTACCGCTAGCTGGTCTGTTTCATTCAAAACAGACTGACTGGGAGATGAGCTCTGTCTCTGTCTCCTTCCATCACCAGAGGTTAACAAGTCCTCTTGTTGTTGTCATCCCACTGGCCTGTTAGCGAGGTGTGTGTGTGTGTGTGTGTGTGTGTGCGTGTGCGTGCGAGCGTGAGCGACAGCTGTCAGCAAGGTTCCTGGAGTGGCACTTTTTGTATTTGATCCGGCTGGGCTGATGAGCTGAGTGAATGAGGCAGGCTGTACCTCAGCGTTACCCTGGGGAGTAGCCGAGGGTTCCTGTACGCAGGGCTCCCTTCGCTTGGGATAAACAGGCAATTACACGTCCTTTCTCTACAGCAATGGTCGTCCGGTGAACTTAAGCGTACACTATTAGTCTACGTCCCTGTAGAACGGGGGATGGGGGGGGGGGCAAGGGCAAGCGAGTAAAGTGTGAGTGGCAGGTTGTGCGGAGGCGGAGGGTGTGGGTAGATAAAGGAAGGGGGAGGGAGAGAGCGATGGGGGGGTGGTGACTTGGATCCGTCGACCGTCTGTGTCGCAGTCCTGTCAGCAACATTCACATCTGGCAGTGCAGTGAGGTGACAGGTGAGTTATTACCCAGATCAGCGGCAGAGCGCCTCCAGGTAACAGTAATAACAGCACATTTTTAATGACACTCGCTGTCATGGCCTCCTCTCCAGTCAGCCCTCCACCTCCGCAGCCTCCGTTCACTCAGGTCGGCTCTTTGGCTCCCCGGAGAGAAGAGATGGGTCTGGTGGCAGTGTCACAGAGGTAGAGCGAGGACAGGAGGGCGGTCGTGTGAATTTTTACGCTAACGTGTCCGGCGAGAGTCGGCGTCCGTTGTAAAATGGTTCGAAGTACGATAAAAATGTCCAACACTTTCACGGATGTAACGGGAGTTTGAATACTGTATGCCACGTAACACTGTGCGTTTTGGCCCCCTTAACAAAAGCACCAATCAAGAAAGAGAAGCTCTCCATTTTTTCACGTCCACACATGACAAAAAACACAATTATAACCATCAACTGAAGACCACAGAGTCAAAATGAAGACCGATTCCTCGCTCTCTTCTTCTTCTTTTTAGTTTTTACAAAAAAAAGAAAGGAATTCATATGGACAAGACATCTGCATCAAGATAATATCACCCACAAATAAATACCCCGTTCCCATTAGCTACTTTGCCTAATTACCGGAAATATTTGTACCTTAACATTTGTATGGCAACAAGGAAAAAGACCAGGCAATGGTAACAGATTTGTTACAGTTTTCCTTTGAAAACTGGTCATCTGCATTGCAAACTGATATCAAAAAAATCACAGCAAAAGGCTTAAGACTCAAGTGCATCATATCCATTTATGGGGTAAATTAACTAAGTACAACTGTATGGCAGAAAAAAATGTTTTTTTTTTAACCAACATTTCTTGTTTTGGTCACAGTTTAATGACTTTTCTATAAATTATGTGACATTCACATAACACTTCTGATGCCCATTTTTTGCATGAAAAAAGAGGGAAAAAAAGACACTCAATCATCTCTTGTAATGACCTTAACCTTGTTATAGATTAGGTCATAAATACCACATGCAGAAGATTGGGCTACTTTAACCTTGGTAGCTAAGCACTGTGATATTACTGTACAGCCAGAACACTCATACACTAGGTTTACTTCTTCGAACGATAGAGAAACAGAATTCCATACTACTTAAAACTCCTGCCTTGAAAAACAGCAGCTCATATCGCATTTAGTCACGTTACTGCCTGGTAGCCGAAAAACAATTTTCTCAATACAATTATGAATAAATGGGCTGCCTGTTTGGGTTTTATTCTGGACAAAAATAGGTGTTCAATTTTGAAATACGATTTTGAAACTGAACACGTGCAAAAAAAAAGCAAAAAAAAATAATGGCACAAGTATGCTAAAGGTACTAATAACGTAATTTCCCCTTAGCGCGGTAGCCAATAGGGACTCCAAACATCGCAGAAACCCGTCATTGCGAAGTCTTCCTTATTACACATTCCCCTACAGTTGCAAAGTGCAAAGAAAACTGATTTAGTATTACACTGTAAGCTCTAAACAAAAACAAAGACCAAAAAAAGCATGCCGGCAACCTCCGCATATCTAACGAGTAGATGAAACGAGTCACATGATAATTCTTTTTCTTCTAGTTCTCAGTTTAAAAATGTGTTTCTGAAGTTAACATAAATGAGTCAAGCTAGTAAAGATGCTACCTCTTTCTTGTCTACCTTTAGCGCTGGAAGTATTGTACTGTAACATAAAAACGTAAAAGTGAAACAACCATCAAATACAATTGTTTTACACCAAAAGCCTCTTGGGACATTATTTACAAATGAAGCAGTCATGCTTTTGTATGGGGATTCCTTTAAAAGCTATCATTACACAAATACAACAAGAAGATTTATCTTTTTTCATTATTATCATTTCTGCAGGCAACAGTCACAAATAAGAGTTTGAATAGATTCTTTGGAAATGGACAAAAACAAATACATTTGGGGAGAGGGAACTGGGAACTGGGGGACTTTATGGGGAACTGGCAGAGAGTTTTTTGGAATAAAGAGACTCCAACTCTCTCAAGTGTCTCATCCTCTTTCTTCCAGAGAAGGAAAAGTCAAATGTCACAACTCTGAAAAGCTCCTCTTGTTTTAGTTCATGAACATACTGTAAATAGTCACCGGATTGAATCAAATAGAACTAGAAATGTGGTGAAATGACATCTGAGGGGTAGGATGACGTTTCAGGGTTAAGCGCTAATGGTTTGGGATGAGGAGGGATCTGAGGGGGGAGCGGGCTCGACTGGGTGTGGGTAGTAGGGGATTTGGCTAGTCTATCATGGCTGTGAAGGGTACGTTTTTGTGGAGGTTGGGGTTCTGAGAGTGACGGTTGCGGCTCCGTACTGAGGAGAACATCATGTTGCACCCGGCCACTTTGCACTTATGCATTTCGCGCAGGTGCACAGTCTTATAATGCACTCGCAGGGTCCCCTTGTTGCTGTACAATTTGTGACAGATGCTGCACAGGATCCCGCCGCCCATCTCGTTACTGCCGCCCCCGGCAGAGGACAGGAGGGTCGGCGAGGAGGGGTCGGCGCCGGTCAGACCTTCTCCCGACCTTCCGATTCCTCCCTCGCCGACCCTGTCCCGGCGTAACCCGGCCCCCACCTGCTGGGAGCAGTCCTCCCCGTCACTGGCCCCTCCCTCCGCGCCCTCCTCCTCCAGGTCGTCCAATAGGATGCCCTCGTCGCTGCCCTCGTCCGACTCGCGTGACGAGTGAACCGACCCGCTGGACTGAACGCTGGAGGTGGTGCTCAGGTCCAGGACTACGTAGTCGTCCGGGGCTCCGCCGCGGTGGTAGAAGCCATTTGTGTGAGGGTGGTGGAGGGGGTGGTGGCGGTTGAGGGGGTGGTGGAGGGGGTAGTCGGTGCCTGCCGGGGAGCTGACGTCGCGGGTCAGTCCTCCTCCCCCCAGGCCGGCACCGCCGATGCCCGCCCCCGCCATGACGTCCAGGCCCAGGTGGTGTCCGGCGTAGATCTTAGCCAGGAACTCGGCGCGCAGGTCCTTGGGAAGTGGCGTGAGTTGGGGGTCCAGAACGATGTCGTCCAGCTCTTTGGTCAGCAGTTTGCGATGCAGATTGATGTTAGAGCTGTGCCTGAGGGGAAGACGGGGTGTGGGGGGGGGACAGTTTTCATGAAGTTGCATGTCGCAAATACTGAAAGAAAATCACAGCCATAACGCTAAATGGTATTTTTATTACTTCACCGGAGTACTGTAACTTTCAGAAAAATCTTTTAAGAAACATGAAATATAAGAATTATTTGCATTTTGAAACACGTGTTCTGCACCTTGGCTTGAAAGTCTTAAGTGTTTTTTTATCATATTGTAACCATCACTACAATTTCTATCTCACGGCCCTTTTCCACTAACCCTGTTAACTAAGCCAATACCAGACAAAACATCCCCTGGTTCTATAACCCATCCTCTCTATTCCCCTTATTTCCTAAACAATTCCCTTGGTTCTAGAACCTGTCCTCACTATTCCCCTTTACTTCTTAAACAATTCCCATGGTTCTAGAACCTGTCCTCACTATTCCCCTTTACTTCTTAAACAATTCCCATGGTTCTAGAACCTGTCCTCACTATTCCCCTTTACTTCTTAAACAATTCCCTTGGTTCTAGAACCTTTTCTCTCCATCCTCCTTTACTTCCTATTCCTTTGCTTACTGAACCTTTCAACCATTAGGTGAGAGAAACTCTAGCCTTCAGTCCTTCTCTTAGCGTTCCCCTAACAGGTCTAACGTCACAGCCTTTACCACTGTCAGCACGTCTAGCAGGCTGTAGCCCCACTGCAAATCCAATAGACTGTGATTCAATTAAATACTCCACCATATTGAATGGGAGTTTATCAATTGATTCGAGCTGTGGTAATGCGATAATCGAGGAGAACTGGATAGTGTACTGAAGCGAGAGCTCTGACAGCCTTATCACACTGGCTCTGTATTGGAGGTGGCTATATCAGCCCCCCCCCCCCACCCACCCACCCACCCACCCTTTTGCTTTAATAAAAAAAAAGATCTTGGCACTGAGAGAGCACTGCTGTGTACCAGGAAGTGTACCGCTTGGAACTGCTGCTGCGCTAGACCTTTCTACAGCTAAAGGTTATGGTTTGTGAGATGTACCAGTCCCCAATACAAAAGCCCTGTGAGGTAGAATGCGTTTGACGACTCATATTAAATTCCTCCACCGTTTTAACAGGAGCCATTCTCAAAGCCATTTCAAACATACTCAGCAAAATGGAACAATGCAATGAACGTCTGAGGAACTCGTGGCCGCGCATCGCGTGGCAGAGTGCGCACGTCTCACGGTCGTCGCTTCAGCATGTAAGGGGACTCTTACAGCAAAAACAAGACTTTGAAGGCAAAAGTAAAACAAACAAATGACTGAACACACATCTTAATGCTTAAATGTGAGGGTCGGGGTTCCATGCAAAGGGGCACGTTGGGGTGTGAGAAACAAAACTAAAAACAGGCATCCTCGGCAGGACAGGACGGGGGCAAATGGATTCACAAGGTATTGTAGAGCTTACCAGCAGTGCCATGGTTGATGCAGTCAAAAAGGGTCCCTGGCCTTTAATTATTTAGTTCCCTATCGGACATTCTCCTGCAAGAGGGTAAAAATAGTATACATTCATTGGGATGGAGGGACCCTTTTCTTTCTGTGTTACAAGGAAGCAAACAGGAAGAACCGTCCACTTGAGCATTGTCAGCATCAAGGAGCAGGGAAAATCGATTGGCCGCGACTGTGGCCGGGTGTGTGTTTTTGCGAGTATGTGTGAGGGGTAAGAGTCAGGGTGCGTGTGTACGCGTTTGTGCGAGAAAGTAAGAGACAATACACTAAATCCATAAAATGAGTTACATAAAAGACTAAATTATTTTCTTTTTTACCTTTAACCTTTGCTGATACAGTCCCATATACACTTGGTTGTGGCTTTTGGCTGAAATATGTGAGTCATGACTCTTACTTGCGTGATGAATCCCCCGTGTAGACAAAGTCATGTCTTTCCTATTGCAAATACATACGTACTATTCGTTTTACACAAATTACATTTCATTTAACTGAATTGTTGATTGTTTGTGGTAGGTATGCCAACAGGCTTTAGCATTAGCTGATTGGTCGTCTGCTGTTGATGATGCTCAGGTGGGCGGGCCCTTTGCAACATAACTCCACCCCTAAAGCCACAGCTCTGCTCATAAGCTCTAGTTTGCCATGGCAACCTGTCAGCTGATGAGATTGAACAGACACAACCACATGCTTAATGCCATGCAGTTACTTCCTAAATATATAATATTATATATGTTTGTGTTTATATACAGTCATTACCCATAATATATAATATACTGTATGGCTATATACAGTTAGTACCCAAAATATTTTAAATATTCTCTATATATACAGTAAGTACCATATATATACAGTAAGTACCATATATATATATCATATGGGATATAATATATATATAAGCGATATACAATTAGTAACTATAAATGTAGTCTATGTACATACACAGTATGTGTGTGTATACACACTCACTGTATATATACATATAAAAATGCATTGTTACTGCATGTTAGTGTTAAAACATGTAGATATATTAAAACCACACCAGTAACAAAACATTTCTACTGTAATTTCTACTTCCCTTCAGTTTCTTATACTTTAATCCACAAAGACTACATAACCTAAGACAAATGTGTTGAGAAATCTATTCCTGTTGACTTAATTTTTATCTGCATCTTTTGAACAATTTGCGACTGAAATTAAATGACCGCTTGAATGGACTTTGTTGAGGTCTATTAGAAAAGATGTTGTTTCTCATCTGCAGCAATAAGAAACATTGCCTCTTTATCTGAACATATTCACTGGAAGTCTATCAGTCTAGAGTAATTCTTCTAGGTATCTTTTCCTAAATTACAGTCTGTATACAGTGTGGCGATGTGTTTCTCTTCATTTATCAAATTTAGCCTCTCTGCCCCATTTCCCTCCATCCCTTCGCCACCACCGGTTCCCTCATCCTCTGCCCTCCAAACCCCCACCCCTCCCTCCCTCCATCCACCTCTCCCTCCCCTGACGACCAGTAATGTGGCAGGAGAACCAAATTGACAGTCTCATCTTCACCCGAAGACGGGGGAGGCCACCTGAGAGGCCATTTTGCCTGTGCAGAGTAGGTGGAGGCAGAGAGACGGAGCGGGCCATCTAGCTACCGTGCCGGTCCAAGCCGACGTTAATCATCTTTAAGCTCCTGTCTCTCCGACGGCGTCGTCCCGCGCGCGCACGCGCTTGTCGAAATTAGCCGTAATGAGCGGAAACCGACGCTGATGGTTCCGCGTCCGTGCTGTCATTTGGGGTTGTTATGCGATGAGGTTCGTAGCGGAGTAGTGGGAGGACGAGGGACGAGGGACGGGGGGCCGGGCGAGAACACATTCATCATTATCAGGCCGCGTCCTGTAGCTGTAACGCGCACTGAGGTTCACTTCAGACCCAGTCGGAGGAACTTGATGAAAACTTGATAAAAGGACCGGACTATTCCTCTCGGAGGTCCTGTTAGACAGGCTCCTCGGGGATCCCATAGATGTGGAGTGTAAGAAGTCACAGATCCGGAGATTCAATCAGCCAACCACGCAGCCCTGTAATTATACTGCAGTTTCTTACAGAGTGATACAAGAGTGCGACGGCTAGTTGTTACACACGAAAGTCTCGAACTGAAAGAAACGAAACTCAGAATTATCCAACTACAGTGATATAAAAGTCCTCTTTTACAGTAATGTCATTTTCAGCCTGGTCTTCAGTAGATATTTTGTGTTTTGATCTTGGGATCAGTGACTAAATGAAATAACACATTCTCTCTGTAAAGCATTGAGCCTTTGTTTGAGCGCGAGGCAAACAGAGAAACGGCTGCTTTGCTCAAGTACCAGAGACTACATGCCGCGAGGGGAACAAGGGAGGAGAGCGGGAGGAAGGAAGAGAGAGAGGCTCTCAAACATAATTAACCTTCACTCTCTCCATCCCTCCATCCGTGTGGGGACAATGGTGCATCATGGGGGGAAAGGGGGAGGAGAAAGCACCTGCTGGCATTCCTCTCACCCGCGAATGAAAGAAGCGTGAAACTGCAAACGTTGAGGACTTGATGTAGGAGAACTGATTAATGAGCTAATAAGGCTGTGGCTACTGTGTGCCATGTCTTTTAATCACACCGTCCCTACTGCTACCGTGTTGGCGTTCGTCATTCGCCCTCCACAATAAATATGCAGTGATTTAGCCGTGGGCTGTGTGGCTCAGGGGCTCGGGGAAAACCCTGCGCTGCCTCACTGCTGCTGGACTCGCAGATAGCTGCTAGAGGACGCTGCATCATCCCTCTGTGTTCATCCACCAGTGTGTGTGTGTGTGTGTGTGTGTGCGTGCGTGCGTGTGTGTGGGGGGGAATTGTTTGCGTGTATATGAGACAGAAATGTGCTCTGTTGTTTATTCTGTGTTAATTAACATAACCGATCCCGTGGTCCTAACACATACGTGTAGCTCTTGTCACTTTTTAAACGTCCTCCTCAGTTCAAATGGTTGTGTCACTATGTCAATAACATGTATTTGTTGTTTGACTTAAGTATGAATAATATTCCGCAGATCAAATGTTCTTCAAAACCTACAGTTTTTTCCATTCACTCTGACATCAGGGCTTTTGAAGGAAGCATTGGTTGGTTCCCCGGGATGTCACTCAATCTTCAAAAATAATTTACTAATGGAATTATGTGGAAGTACCTGAACAAACCGAACCATCACATCTCCCTGTGGTTGGGGTAGATGTTGTCAGCTGCTCATTGTGAGGAGAGAGGAGGTGGGTGAAAGAAGATTGCTGGTTATTAACACTGCATATCACAGGCCTGGTTTAACATCTATTATCTGAATGGAAACAAATGGCTGCCCTTACAGTTCGGGCCATTGTAACGCTCAAATAGAACGGCTGAAGTGAAGGCCTCTTGTTTGCTTTCTCATGAGTATATTTTGTATGTTATTATAATCTATTTAAACATTTAATGGCTTCATGACATTACAGATAATAGGTTACACGATGTTATGATTAAGTAGAATTTACGCTTTTATCAACAACAAAAAAAAAGCAAGAAAAATCTTCAGATTTTTACCACTTTGAAACAACTTACAGAAAAAGCAGTATCCGAGGCTTTGCGGTTGCTACATCCAGAATGTTATTATTAGCGGGGAGAACGATTCCCCTGTGCTCCACCTGCCCGTTATGTAGTTACAGGATTACCCAGGGACACATCTGATTGGTGTTCAGCCAGAAGCCTGACTACAGCCCCAATAACCCAGAGTTTCTTTGGCCCCGCCATGCCCCTTGGTTGTTTTGCTTGCCTCCCTATTCTGTCCAAGCGGCAGGCCCGTTAATACTTCCCATATGCTATCAGGAATGTATTTGCCACACGGAGGACACCTTCCGAAATGGCGCCCCGCTCCCCGTGTAGTTGGCTACTTTGGGCGAGGGTCCTGGTGAAATCCAGTGCACGTAGTAGGGGATAGGCTGCCATTCGGGACAACCTCAAAATATGGAAACAATAATGTACTTATGGTGTAAGTCTACCATGTCTTCTTACAAGGTCCCTATGTTGACGGGAGGAATTGGCCTCTGTTGCCGCGGCTCGTCTGGCTATCTGTAAGAGACGTGTGTTAAAGCGCTCAGGGAGTTTATACGCCTGTGTTTCTGGTAGCGGTGTCAGGGTGTCACACGCACCTTGCGTGGGGACGGTTCCACCCTCCCCGTGACACGGTGTCTTGGAGCGCTGGCTCGGGTTATTTCCACACTACAAGCCTGTGGAAGGCATTTGAGTTAATCTGTGAGCCGGGATGGACACTGGAACACAGTGCAATTTGATCCAGCAATCTCACCGTTGTACCTCTCCATTCTGGACCACCCATTGTCTCTTGGAAACCAGATCCCTTCCTCTGAGTGAGTGGAACCTAACTACTGCTCTTTTTGCACTGATGAGTTTTCTTTCCGCCACTGTCATCCCCTCCTCGTTTAGTGCCGGAGTTAAGTGTTTTTTTAAAGGCCATTACGGGGTTGCTGCGGCAGATGCTAATACAAATGGGGAGCGCTAATGTCGAAGAGCGCCCAATAAAGAAGATGGATGGCTAAATGATATTATTGGAAGACAAGCAGGGGCAGTGGTAGGTGACGACGAGGTGAGCGGGAGGGTTTTGATTCATAGTGCTCCCTTGACTTCCCCTGAATCAGGCCTTCTCATTGGTCACTCTGACCCTGCGTGTCCAGATTCTGAGCAGCTATTGGTCAGCTTCCTCTACCCCCGCTTAGAAACCTCTACAGTGAGTCATTGGAATGCTTGGGTGCCATTGGCGTTTGTGTCGTGGTTATTTACCATCTAAATATTTATTGGGGAGTGTGTTGGCTGTTGGGATGTTGTTATGGTGAACATTTCTGAGCGTGTGTTCACGGTTAGGGCTATAGTTGTTCCAGATAGTCCTTAAGTGTTTATGGCATACAGTAAAGTGGCTACTCTCTGTAATGTGCATTTGTATGCATGCATCAGCTTTGAAAGTGTGTGTGTGTGTGTGTGTGTGTGTGTGTGTGTGTGTGTGTGTGTGTGCCTCTCGTGCCCCAGGCGCTCCTTGTCCCCAAAGCCTTGTCAAAGAGGGTAACGAACAAACGCATCATCGGCCGTGATGTCAAACACGCCTCGCACGGCAACGCATCCTTTCATAACACTTCCTGTCATTTCCCTGCTGTTCAGCACCAGCTGACGACTACACCTCCATCTCCATTCCTCCACTAACGCTACTTCACCGTCTCGTGTCTTCCCTCCCTCTTTGTTCACACTCTAACCGGTCCTCCTCCTTTTTCCTCTCCTCCCTCTCCCACCAGGTCACCTGGTCTATTTACATGCTGCTAATGTTCTGGACGCCACTGAAACGTGGAACTAATACAGGCCCCAGGGTTGACGGGTGCAAAGGGGGAGGTGGAGGAGATGAGGAGAGCAGGGGAAGGTGTTGGGGAGGTTGAGGAGAGGAAGTGGAGAACAGAGGTGGAGGAAAGGAGGGGCAATGTGGAGGTGGAAGAGAGGTGGAGGAAAGGAAGGGAGAAAAGGAGAGGAAGGGGAGAGGAGGGATTGAGGAGAGGAAGGAGAGGGATTGAGGAGAGGAGAGGGAGGGGAGATGGGTGGAGGAGAGGAAAGGAGAAGAGTAGGGAGGTGAGTGAGTTGCAAAATTCAAGACAAAACAACTCGAGAAGCCTAATTAAACAACTCAATGTTTGACTGGAGGAGGGGAACACTGTTTACCTGAATGAATATGTCACTCGTCACCTCAGCTTTGTGCTGTTGCACAATATATATTTTTTTTAATCTCTCATTCCCCAGAGGAACAGGGTGACTGAGACTTCCTTCTGTAGAGATCTTCAATGTGTCATGTGTTGTTATATTAGGAGTGGAGGCACTCTCACTGACTGTGTGTGTCTGTGCGTGCAGTGAGGCTCTGCTAAAGCGATAAAGAGAGATGCATTTGTTACACTTGAAGTCATGTGTATTTTCAAGGGGCAATGGGGAGGAGAGGAATTTACAATTCCTTTCAAGGGCCCTTTTTTCCGCCGACACCCCACTGTGAAGAGAGACCAGGCCGCTCTGTCAAATAGCCTGTTACATGATGGTCTGGGGAGTAGGCTTGGCAAAGTCATACACAGCTTTTAAAATGTACAAACACAGACCGTTCTGACAGTTATTCCTTTGTCATTATTCTAATAATCATGACTAAAGCAAATTAGTCACTACTGGTGCTATTGTTGGGTTGTGGTGGTTGAGCATGTTAAGTGTCCCCGAAATTACTCTTGTAGTTGGCTATTGCGAAGCCACTCTTTGGCATCTGTTTAACATCGTACTCTACAAACAAGTGTTCTGAATCCCCTGGAGAGCTAAATGCTAGCTGCTAGCCCAGGGCACTTGCGATGTGGCGTAGCCCCAATTTGTGTTGTGGCGTTAACCTGCTGCTCGCGCTGGTGGGCGGGCAGGAGGCTGGGTTTATTCTGGGTGCTGATATTCATGGGGCGGATGTGATAACAAGGCAGGTGGAGCGTGGCTAGCCTCACCTCCTGGAGCAGGGCGCTAATAGATGCAGTGGTTTGACAGACCGCTGTCTCCGCTAATGTATGCTACCTCACCTTGCCAGTGACAAGGCGAGTGAAGAAAGGTAAACAAGGCAATATCTGTGTGTGTGTGTGTGTGTGTCGACTCCACTGGATGACACCCTTCTACTTTAAACTTTGAAAATCAACAGATGCCAATGCATACCTGTGTAGGTGAATGGGGGCGTTTCACCAAACACATGGTAAGTTATACAAGTTGAAATGATTAATAATGTCTATAAGTTGTCTAATGGTTGAGGCACTACTGCAGGGTTAAGTAGGAAGAAGAAACCTTACGACTCCAGTCATAACAGGATGTATTCTACAACCAGAGACAGTCACCCCACTACTCTACCCAGCTGCACATGGTGAAATCATCAATGATAAATGGCACATTCTACGCATGCAAAACATCATCATTTCTAAAAAGACTACAAATGTAAAAACACTGAAACATGAAAGAAAAAAAACGTTAAAGTAGAGCATAATGAACCTACCTGTCATTTCTGAGTTCTACGCTAACCTGTTTTTACATCCTATATCCACACTGGCGCTTTAGAGCGACATTTAAACGGTCAATAGAAACACTGAGGCCAAACGACTGTTGGAAATGGACACGCCGTGTGTGTGTGTTTGTCTGACACTCACCGGTCTCTGCTCCGCCGGGAGGGGAAGGCGGCGTTGCAGCCTGACACGGTGCACACGTGCATCTCCTTGAGGTGCACGTTCTTGTAGTGCAGCTTGACGCTGTAGGAGCTCTTGAAGCTCTTCTTGCACACATAGCAGATCTTGGGGTCGGAGTTGGGGCTGGTGCACAGGTCGCCCTCGGGTGAGTGCGAGGAGGGGAACTTGGGCGGGCTGGCACCGTAGTTCATGGACGAGATGAAGCTCTCGTGCAGTGCGGCCATGCTGGCGGCGGCGGCAGCGGCCGCCATTCCCCCGTTGTAGAGGCCGTACTGGCTCATGCAGAACATGTCGTAGGTGGGGTCGTTGAGTTCCTCCTTGATCTTGAGCGCAGGCTGGTGAGGGGAGGGCGAGGAGCGACTCTTGGAGTCTTCCATCTCCTTCCTCAGCTGGGCCTCCTCATCCCGGGCCTCCTCGTCCTCTTGGTCCTTGTCCAGGCTGACGTCTCCGTGAATCCTGGAGCTCCTGGAGGGGTTCAGCCTCTGCTCCTCCACCTCCATCATCTCCAACATCTTGTAGTCCGACGTCTCCGACTCGTTCTCAAAGTCTCTCTCATGGTCCTGGTCCTCAGAGGTGAAGCTGCCCATGCAGCGGAGGTCAGCACCCGGGCCTCCTCTCTCGCCCCTGCCACCCTCTGCTCTGGGCCCACCTCCCCGGCAGTCATCCTGGTCCAGCCTCATCAGGTGAGCCCTCATCAGGCCGGGGCTCATCTCGTCCTGGGAGGGGGACTGGTGCTCGCTGCCTCCGCTGTGCTGGCCGTTGTTGTTGTTATTGTTGCAGTTGCCGTTGATGTTGTTGTGGTGGAGGTGGGACAAAGGGTGGTGGTGGTGGTGGTGGCGGCAGCTGTCGTCGTCCTCGTCATCCCGATCCTCGTCGTAATCGTCCGCCACGTCGATCACCTCCTTCTCGATTTTCACCGGCATGCTGGACTTGCGGGGCTTCTTCTTGGGGGTGGGATCCGTGTTGGTGGCAGCGTTGGCGTCCTGCTGGGGGATCCCGGGGGTGGGCAGCCTGTGGTGGGACATCAGCCCAACTTCGGGAGACAGGTTGCGGGCGTTGTGGGAGGATGCGGCCGCGGCAGCCAGGAGCTGATGCTGTTGGTCCATCAGGGCGTTGCTGTTGGTGGTGGTGGGCAAGATGGGGCTGGTCGGCAGCGAAACCGGAGGACTCACCAGGTCCTGGGGGGAGAGCAGCGTGCGGTAGAAGGGTGGCATCGGCTGGACGGGCTGCACCGACTTCAGGGAGGGGAAGACCAGAGGGCTCTGGAGGGGTGACTGGAGCATGGTGTCCAGGGGAGGAGTGGCGAAGCCCAGGGGCGGCCGTCCGGGGCTGGTTAGGGTGAAGCCACTCTTGGAGCTGGAGATGACCGGTGTGCCGGGGCCCGAGTTGGAGCGAATGAGGTCCTTGTCGCGGTTGTTCCTCAGCATGGGCATGTGGAGGCGCGGGTTGGGGTTGGCACTGTGGCGGTTGCGGCTGCGCAGCGAGCTGAACACCATGTTGCAGCCCTCGATGGTGCAGCGGTGCTTGATCTTCAGGTGCACGGCGTTGTAGTGGATCTTCAGCGTGCCCTTGTCATAGAAGGTCTTGCCGCACGAGTTGCAGCACACACGGCCCTTGCGCGAGGTAGCCCCCATGCGGCGCATGCGGTGCATCTTGGAGGAGAAGGAGGAGTGCGTGATGCTCTTGGACTGCTCGCTCTTCACAAAGTGGTGGTGGGCCTGGTGGTCGTTGAGGGAAGTGGACCCTGGCCGCGGGGTCCCAGGCTGGCCCTGACCCGGGCCCTGCTGCTGGCCTTGCTGATCCGTCTGCTGCTGGGACTGCTGGCTGGAGGGGGTGGGCGAAACGGGCGATGCCCGGTTATTGGGCTCCTGTTTGGGCTCGATGGCGTTGTTCATGCCCCCGAGGACCCCGATGCGGTTGGGGCTCTGGCCGCTGCTGCGAAAGGGGCTGAGGGACACCTCGGACTCGCTGCTCTCCACCGGCTCGCTCATGTTGGGCAGGCTCGTCTCTCGGTCTCTCTCGCGGAGGCCGCGGATGCTCGACTGCTCCAAGGCCAGGCCGTTGGGGGGCAGGCCCAGCATGGGCGCCGACACGGGGTTGATATACTGGAAGGGTAGCAGGAACGCCAGGCTATTGGGGATGTTCTCAAAGTGGTGGATGCTGGAGGGGCTGCTGGTCTCCATGTGATTGAGGAGACCCGGACTGCGACCGCGTCCCGCGCTGTTGCTCTCGATGAACGTCCGGATGCCCGAGTCTGTCTTGGAGGACGGCACGGTGACCGCCTGACCCTCCTTCTCCTGGATGGCCATCAGCTCCACTATGGACTTCGTCTCGCCAAAACGGAGGAACTGCTGCAGGGTGATAATCTCCTCCTCCCGGGACATGATGGACCAGCGGTCTAGCACCTTGCCCGCAGCGTCCTAAAAGGCCCAGCGGAAAGACGGGAGAAAAAAAACACAGAAGTTATTGATTGTGCATGATTACAGTGGCTCGGGTCGTGAGGAGGGGAGGAGAGTAAGGGATGGAGGGATGCTGTTATCGGCTCATGAAATTCAGAGACACCAGGAGGGACAAGTAAAGAGTGATAATAGAGCTCTAACACTCCTGCTCTTATCCTCCCTGTCCCTCTCTTCTCTTCCCCCTCCTTTCCTTCTCCGTATCTCCTCTTTTTTTTCTCCTTTCACTTCATTATTCTCTACCTTTAATAAGCTCTGCATACATAGTCATTAGCCCCTCAGTGTGAGGAACACAGAGAGCTTAATAAAGTCGAAAAGCAAACAAATGGAGACCACTGGGGCTGGTGGGCCATTTCTGGGGATGTTGATCTATTCGCTGGGAGACAGTTTAACAAAAAATTGCTTGCAAAAGACGTGAACTCTCCCTGCAAGTCCCGCAGCACAGCATGCAGCTTCGCTCTGTTTACCGTAGTGGTGACAGCCTCCGAGAAGACCGCTAAAAGAAATAATAGATTAATTAGCGACGGCCACTAATCACAACCGTTGCTACTTGGCGGCCATTTTTCTCAGTTCACTCTGTCATTTCTAAGGGATTTTAATACACAAAGGAGCATTGAAGAGGGATTTAAATGTCCATGGTGGGGTTAAGTCATCGCGGACATTAAAATTTCAAACGCTCATGTTTATTTAAGTGTCTTTGAAGGTGCGCTTGGAGGTGACACCGATCTGGCGTCACGTTCATTAGGCACAGACTTGGGATCAGTATTTACTGAGGTTTATGTTAATGAGGTTTACAGGACGCATATCTTCCTTCAGATTAAATATTAATGAAGCAGGCATACTTTATCAGTGCAACGTGTCAAGTGGGAAAATGCATGTGCTTGCATTCACA
Source organism: Esox masquinongy (assembly GCA_016801175.1). Classification (NCBI taxonomy): domain Eukaryota; kingdom Metazoa; phylum Chordata; class Actinopteri; order Esociformes; family Esocidae; genus Esox; species Esox masquinongy. The sequence continues at coordinate 38,288 of JACXGI010002366.1, read as the reverse complement.
CAGTCTATGGAGAGTAGAGAAGAGGGAGGGACGGGGGGGGTGTAATGAAGCAAACGTTGACAGTACATATTTTACATCGGCCTTGGTGTTTTCCAACCCTGTGCCTGTGGAGCCGTGTGGAAGCGTGGGAAACAAAGTTTCCATCCTTGGAGAACTAGCTGGCTCTGATGGGAGAGCACTGAGCGCCTTTCAAAGAGGAGCACTTTCCTTGGCGGCTGTCTCTTTTTGGAGATGGTGCTCTAAACCGCTGAAAAATAAAACGCCTCAGGGTCTCCGACAGACATGCGCGCCCATTGCCAAACGTCGAGACATGGCAAGGGATTCTGGGAAAAGAATCTTGGCAACGGCCTGAACCTGAACTGAAGGGGTTTGCGGTCGAGATCAAATCTTTGATACACAGAATACTTGACCCAGTGGCTTATCCCCTCCTCTGAATCAACTGGTGCTCTGAATATATACTACAGCGGAACAGTGGAATCCAATGGAATGTATAATAAATATGACTCATTCTGTCAATTAAACAACTTACTTGAATGGCAGGTGTCAGTATGTTGTCGAACGATAGTTACCCAACGTTAACTCAACATTCTACTTCAGCCGAAGTCCCACGTGACCTGATATTAACACGTCAGAAAAAGCGGGGCTGTTTCCGCTAAAGAGCTGCTACTGGGTGAACCTTGCGAGTTTTGCTCGAGTGTGTGTTTATTGTGAGAGAGACGCGGTTAAGCCCGACAGTTTATTCTCCGCACGGTCCTGTGGGACCCACACGAGTGTGACTTCAAGGGAGCGACGCAGCGCGACGACAATTACAGGCAACGGCAGAGTGCTGCTCCCTGTTCGCTTCTCTCCTGCTCGGCAGAATCTATAAAAGATACATGGACACAACAGTGGAGACTAAGAGGGTGTAAAAACCAACATCACAAAGGGGCCTTAAAGGGGGGGGAAAAAAACACAAGATAAATGTTTAACAAGACAGATAGAATGGGAGAGAATGGTGAGGAAAAGAAAGTGTGTAGTGGTTTGCGTGTGTGTGTTGCACATCATGCCCTTAGAAAAAGAAGCGAAATGAATCCTTTGGAGACGGAACATCAATAGTCACTGGGGTATACATTAAAAAACATGTTACACTTTCATTCCGTGTGTGCGCTGTATGGGTTTTTCGCCTGGAGGTATGACTTTAAATTCTAACCCGTGCACTATTATTTCATAGCCGCACAGCCATTTGGGCATTTGTATTTCCATTTGATTTAATTGAAAAAAAAACGAGGGCAAAATTAGAAAGTGAATTCTTAGGCAGAAGGAATAAAATGGATAGAAGTGCTCAGAAATCGTCACTGAACTGTACTGTACCAGTGAATGGTAGAACAATGGTTACACCCGCTTTAGTAATTTTGCTAACTTTATTAAAGGAATCCATTGAAAGTTACCAGAATTTTGCAACATTTTGTTTACAGAAAGGCACGGACGCTAAAAGAATATAGGAAGCAAACATACAAAATGAATTGTATATTATGGACCCTGTGACACATTCCAACGTTAGCTGCATTCTTTCTGATAGCACCTGTTTGCTGGGTAAAATGGCAGCGTTCTGTCAGAGGTACAGTAGGTTATTCAGGGGATGCTCATCGAAGTTTGCCTCCACTGCACAGTGCTGTAAGCCACTATCCCCGGGAGAGGGCCCGAGAGACAGCTAGCGCTATTTTAAAGGGTCAAAAGGTCACGTGTCCACTTGTAGCTCCCATATCCCCGCAAACAATGTCTCCTTCGTACTTTTCAGAACACTGTCCTGACCCAGCTGAGTGTAGCTTATCTACCCCCCCCACCCTCCATCTCTGCTCGTTGTTAAGTCAAACAATAAGGGAAGTAATGTTGACCGATTGGAAGTGCTTGGAGAGAGAGGGCCAGCCAGCTGCCATGACAGGTCAGCGCTATGGTCATGGAGAGAGACAGGGCTTTTCAGTGGGGGCTAGGAAAACACACACACACCAGCCTCTGTCCAATGTTCTGTTCTAGACATTTCTGAACTACAGTCCAAAAGGGCTTAGGCCACAGGAGGAGGGGAAGAGAGAGAGAGACAGACATTTTCCCTCCACTAAGTATTTATCAGCAAAGTCACTATTAGGATAGCAGTCCCAGTGTTATTTTTTTGTGGTATACGTTTCGCAATAGTACAAAAGAACAGACCACAAGATCTGGGCAACATAAATTACCAGATAATAAATAAAAATTTTGAGATACTAAAACATAATATTTTACAATAAACCAGAACAATGTTCATTGTATATTTTATATTGCTAAAAAATCCAAGCAGTGCTATTTGATAGTATAATAACTCCAGAATTCCTTTTATAGACAAAAGCAACACTTTAGAAGTTTTATGTTAATGCAGTTAAATGACCAGACACAATCCACATTCAAACACAAAGACATGCAATGATAACCCTACATGTGAATCAAACAACCGAATTATACAACTCAACTCACAGATGAGAACTACACCAACTTCATAGGTGAGAAAAGGCGCCTAACACCCAATTAGCTAGACAGCGCGTACGCATCATATCTCAAAGGCCGGGTGATAGAAATTAAGAGACAGCTTTCGGACACATTCGTACACAAACACAGTGTCTCTGTGGTGTTAGCCTACCTCAGGCAGCCCACTTCGCATTAACGCGTTAGCCTGGCGACGGAGCCGCAGCACGAGCAACAAATGTGCCATTAGAAGCACTTTTCACAAGGAGGCACTCATCTCCCAATTAGCCCTAATGTGGGCCCTCTCATTCCCATGTATTTTCAAGCCTGCCCCCCTCCTCTGCGCCCTCCATCCACCTTCTCTGTAATACCTCATTAATCCCTTCCCTCCCCCTCCCAACCCCCCGCCCCCCCTCCGGAGCTATGACAGATCACCCTGTCATTGTGCATCCCGGTTCTTTATATAATGTGGGTAAATCTCTGTTTGCGAGGTTAATGACAATTAGCCGATAATTAGGGTTGGGGAGCGGCGGGTGGGCACTCAGGCGGGGCTCTCAGAACATGTAGTGGCCCTCTCCGCGTCCTCCCCGTTATCAGTTCATCCTGACCGCCATAGCGGCCGTGTCACTCGGAATTAATACGCCCAGCAACGGCGGCACTTATTTATCTGGCCGCCGGTCTGCTTACTCCCGGCATCCCCAGGTAATGGCTGCTAGTGGTGTGGGGTGGGGGGGGGGGGCCTGGCCCGGCAACCCACCTTGTTAAATTATCGTTGACAGGAGGATAAGCATGTGAGAGACAGACCTGAGAGAGAGGTGAGAGAGTTGAGAGAGAGAGGTGAGAGAGAGAGACATGTGAGAGAGATATGTGAGGGAGAGAATTGAAAGAGAGAGATGCAGGGGAGGCCAGGGTGATTTGAATAGGGGATTAGAAGGGAAGAACTTAACACATTTCTCACTAATCATCACCTATCATATCCAATGAGCCAGTCTATTTGCAGGGAACAGAGAGCACGCTTCTCGTTCATCTCACAAGGCAACATGGCCAATACGGACCATTCATTTAACATGGGCCAGCAATTAGCAGTGCAGTTGACAGTCATGTTCCCACTGTGTAGAATGTGTAGGATAATGGGAGTGATAAGTCTCTCTGTGCTGTAATAATGTAATCCAGTAGACATACTTTAAACCTACAATATACATATAATATCGTTCATCAATGCCCTGACTGATGTACATGACACTTCATGGCACCTCATGTATGTAAATGTGTAGCCCTGCTAAGCAGCTTCCCCTTAGGCAGGAGAAACAGGCGACCAATCACCAACCCCTCCGACCGACCAATCACGCAGCAGTATGTATCACCGTCAAGTGGAGACGGAGAACACCACTGGCCGTCTCGGCGTTAAGAGTTGAACCATGGGAACCACATTGATTCACCAATCGGCTTGCAGCGCAGCGTTCCCCCAGAAGACACTGGGGAATCTCCTATTGATCCCCTTTCGCCGCTCTCACATCCCCCCCCCTCCCCGCCCCTACCCCTGCGCTCGCCACTTCAAGGAAGGTTAAGCATGAGTTCCTTGTGATCTGAGAAGGTCTTGAAACGTGTGGCTTCTCCTATATATATATATATTCAGTTACCCCCCCTCTTTCTATCGCCCCATAAATAATCTATCCCCATATGGGTGGTGGCGGTGAGAGAGAGTGCCATGGGGACAGGGCTCAGAAATAAGTCAGATATGGGCCCTCCGCCGGCCCTGGCTACCACTGGTTGTCTGTTGGGCAGTCAGGAGGTCATTGGTTGAACAACCAGCTTCGCCTCCTGCTTGGTGACAATGGGGGAGGGGTGTCAACGAGGGCAGAGGACATTTGCAAGGAACCGGAGAGGTTAAAATTGGCATGCTGTGTTCACGCTTAGCTAACACCATGTTCGCATTCAACATCAAACAGCTGGTTCGCTGAGCTGCTTGGTTTCGTATAAGAGAGAGGCACACATTAAAGCTAGTATACACCTCAGTGTTCAACCCATGTTCTCTAAAAATTACGAGAAACGTTTAGTAGAAATTGATATAAAAAATGAATGTGTCAATGGTGAAAGGACAGTCTTACATTGGTCCATGTCAATTCAAATGATACATAAACCCTTTATCAAAGACTGCTACTGTTTAACAAAGGAAACAAGCGAACTGACACTGTGTCAGAGGAAACAGCCAGTCTCAGTAGGTCGGTTGCTGAAGATAGTGAGGAGTCTCATTTCAAGAGCGATAGAAGAACAGCAGCTGTAGAGAGAGACAGAGTCTTGGCGGAGGAGAGAAGAAAATGCATGAAGGACTGAACCCCTACAGGAGAGAAACATTCACACAGTCCAGACCAGACCTGGAGAATAATCCTGTTTAACTTCCCAGCCATCCAACCCACCTGACATCTAAACCAGGTGGGATTCAATAAACGTCCACACATGGCCCTTCTGCCATCACACTTTCATATTCCGTAGGAGAACCGGGGTTGTGGGGGGGTGGGGGTTCTGATCTGGAATCGGAGTCAATGCCTTTTTTGTTATTCAATTAAACCCAGGCATTGCAGTGGTCAATGTGATTCTCAGCAGTGAATGACTGCTGTCTGCTTCTCTCTACAGGGGCAGGGAATGTGATGAGGCCTAAAGGACTTGTCTCCCTAAGAACTAGACGCAGCGATTCAGCCAACTATCCCAGAGACGCCCGTTCCCCCGTCAGCCTGCCTGGTTGCTCTCCGAACTGATTTAACTCAAGGCTTTGGTTAAAAATTCATGACGGTCTGTCAGGTGTTGCTTAGGGCGCTAATCGAGTGGAGTGAAATTTATAGTTGTGGTTTCAGGCAGGTGGTGATAGGTTTTAGGGGCCTTCATACCGTTGTCAGAGAGGGGGAGTCTCTCTCTAGCTCTCTCAGGATGAGCCATTCCCCTGTCTCCCCTCCTTTTCCCAGGGATTCCAGTCTCCCCTTTCCTTCTCTCTCCCTACCTGTTTTGGGGGAAAAGGCCTTAAAGAGTGTCTAGTAAACTCTAGTTCACCCCCCTTTTGTTTTAAGATGTCCCCCTGCAGCCCTTCAAAGGGAAAGAGGACAGTACTTTGGCCACAGCCCAGCAGAGGTGCAGATGGGGCGGCACATGGAAGCCATTTTGGGGCCCTCAGCGCCACGGTGGAGGGAGAAGGAAAAGGCTTCAGATTGGATCAGAACCTTTCAAGATGCATCCACAGCGGTTAAATCTTAACGCCGGCTGTCCGGGCTCGGACTGATGTATTGATTTCCCTGTCTCTTTTTACAAGGCATCCAGGCTAATGTTTTGGCTAGCTGGCCCCGCTGCGCTAAGCAGCCGTATCCTTGGTGGACGGTGCAAAACCCAGCAGACCCAGAACACACCCAGGGGGGACTCCTCAGAAAAGTGAGGGGGGGATAAAGGGGAGATAAGAAGAGGGGGCAAAGACAAAGGGCCGGGAGGGGGGGGGACGCCCGATGGTTCACATTAATTGAGGATGATCCGTGTGATGTGCAGCGTTTGGACGTGGCCCGGCTGGTCCGTCTGGTCCGTCCCGGGCCTGGAAGACAGATGTGAGGGCCGCTGTTGCTGCTTCGGGGGGCTGAGAGGAGCAGCGAGGCGGCTGAGAAATGGCCTGTCTGTCCTGGGGGGGGCGGGGGGGCTGGATGGGGCTGCTTTGGTGTGATGTCCTCTTCCTCTCTGCCTCTTATATCACATCTCCTTTGTCTTGATTACTAGTTTGGCAAGGATCACGGGAGGAAAGGTGCATTAACATATGCTCACAATTTGCTCCTTAGCTCTGCTGTGCGACATACAGTGGGTTGTATTCTGATGTATGAATCGTTCCCGTTCTCCCTCAGCGTAAGGCCTGGCCGACTAATAGCCATCACTTTTAAGCCGTTAAAGGAGAGAGAGGGAGAGAAAAAAAAATCTGCTCTTTTGAAGATTAGCTGAGCTGGAATGAGAACAAGTACTTCTTTGATGCTTGATTTTCGTTGCGTTTTCTACCTAATACGGACTAATGACACTTTAAAACAAGGTTCCAGCGTTCACTGATCATCACCTTCATCTCTCATTCTGTGTATCTCACACCAGAGAAGGCCAAGGTGCAGTGGTCTTCCAAGCCAGTGTACATCAATTCTAATTTGTTTAAGCACTACATACACTTCCCAATTATATTCTTACCTGTGATGAACCTCAACTAATTCCATCGACAGATAAGCAAGTCCCTAACACAACATTCATTGTAAGCTGAAATAACCAAGCAGTAGTCTGACTGATAAAAATATTGTGTCATTCCATTCTGTCACCTACAGTCGTAGTGGTGTCTACAACACACACACGCACAGACAGACAAACACAGCTTGTTTTACTATACTTGTGACAACTGGTATTTTGCGACTAAAATGTATTTCCATTAAAAAATATATATTTTTTTATAATCCATAAGCAAGCAATCAAGTTTATTTATATAGCACAATTCATACATAGAAGCAATTCAATGTGCCTTACCAAGAATAAAAAAACGAAATTAAAATAAAATAACCTTAATCCTACCCCTAACCCTAGCCTTAACACACACTGACCGACACACACACAGACCAGTGGACCTACTGACACACACACGGTGTACAATATCCTTTATGCACACTGTATGTTTCTATTCAGACAGGTCATCATGCAGCCATAGTGTCTTGATCACACAGACACTGAATGTTAGGGGAGCTCTCTGCTTCCACAGTGTTTCTACTGAACTAGCATGAGAGAGAGAGAGAGAGAGAGAGAGAGAGAGAGAGAGAGAGAGAGAG